>JAANSK020310819.1:0-19184 GCA_011763485.2 Isoetes engelmannii
AAAACGGAGGCCCCCCGAACGGGCTCCGTCGAGAATTGGGGGTGATCCCGGAGGCCGGGAAAAACACCTCCGGGATCGCCCAAACCAAGGTAACATTATCCTCACCCTTAGATTATACCATACATTAGAATATTTAATCATTCAAAATGGCTCTGTATTCTTTTATTTTATCCGTCGGCACCTTAGTTTGTTTTAATTTAGATGAATCATATGTAATATGGGTCCTTATTTGGTTTAATATTCATCTTTATGTGTTTTATATTCATCTTTTCTTTGTGATCATTGATACGGCAGATATTTTGTGTATTATCCTAGATCAATGGTTATTAGAATTTTGAGGAAAAAAAATGCATGCCAAGGCCAATGGTGCAGAACGCATGCATGGTTGAAGCAAAACAAAAAGCAAATAAAAGCAAAATCAAGAAACTAATGGTCCACATAGGCCTTCGAAGATTTCGACCACTGTGCTGAACCAGACTCTTCTGCTGCCCGAATCAATCCTGGACTCCTGGTATAGGTTGTTGGAATCAGTCCTCTGCTCCTGGTTCATCAGAACAAACCAAGCAAGAAGTCGTTGATACCAGGGCTGGAGGATTAGAACCTCCAGGTTGTAACGACCTCACTAAGACCCCACAATTTCATGCCTTTTGAAACAAGCTCTTTGATTGCGTAAATGAGCTGAAGCTAAGTCCGAGCATATCTGTTAGTCCGTCTGTATCCCCAATACCCCCTTTAATACGGCCACACACCAGCTTTTGATGGCATGCCGCCATGCGCTCCCCACCTGTAAGGATTCACTGTCTCGACAAGAACGGCATGCACACGAAACTTGTCTCCAAAAACAAACCGGTTATGTGCTCCTAATGATACTTCTGTACTCAGACAATCGATAGGCGACCCACAGATCCCCTGAAATTTGCATCAAATTTGGAAACCCGACATCTAAATGAAAATAAGCTCCTCAAGTCATCCCAAATATATGGACGAGATACATCCAGCAATACTACATGAATTATTTGTAAGTTTATCATGTCTTCTTTTTTGTTAAAATTCAAAAGTTAAATAAATGAATTGCTAAGGTGCATGAAATGCCGCTTAAGAAAGCCTTTTTTAACCCTCCTTTAGCTAATAAAACCCAAATTGTAATTGATAAATAGTAATTGATTGCATAAATTCTCTACACCTAGGCATTCTAAATTTATAAATTGCAATTTTATTATCTTCCTTAGACATGGTGCGTGCATGTTCGATTTTTATACATCCTCAATGGTAAATTCTTCCCCTTCTGGGATGGTAGAGATAACATGTGGGAGCCAAGTGTCAAAGTGCATCATTTTAGTTTCTTTTAAATAGTTCAGTGATGTTGAATAAAGGAAACACGTTAGAATTGCACTCGATCACAAACGGTCTTTTCTTTAGTTAGGTAAACTATTAGAAACTAATCTGGACCAATGATGGAGCATGATTGCACGTGCTTTAGATGAACGGCATTGGCAACACCTATAGAATATATTGCACTTTCTAAATAACATCAAATATAGTTTGATGTTAAGAAGTTTCTTTGCTAAAATGATGATCAATTGCACATGGACCTTTTTCAGTTCATCTAAATCTATCAGCACATCGCATCATGCTAATCAACAAATGGTGATCTGTTAATTGCACATGGACCTTTTTCATCATCTAAATCGATCAGCACATTGCATCATTACAAGATTGTGCTATATGTGGCGTCATGCTTTTCAGTTATGCAGGCAAATAAACTTGGTATGTCTTCTTTTCTAGTCTTCTCTTCCATGCCATCTGAACTCCTTTGCATATTTTCTTTGTACATACACACATTTCCAGTATAAATGTGGTACATCTATTCATGTTCAAAATGTCGAATCCACCTTCGTGTTTTGTACCTTTGCACATTTTGGGGACAACTCTGCCTATGGCTTTAATACCACGTCCAATGGGCACAAGAAACTGCACTATTATAGGGGATAGAAGATAGAAAAGCAATCCTGCAATGCACATCTGATCGTAAATTTGTTCTTACAGATCAGTTTTATCAGTTACAAATACTAGTTATCAAATTCTAAAAGGATCAATGGCAGAGAAGTATAAATATCTTTTACCTGCATCTATCCTTAAGGCATGCCAAGAGGCATCAACAAAATACAGCTTTTTTAATAATCCACTCTACTTGTAGGAGCGAGTATCGATTTAGGACCAGCGAACTGTTTTCCTGCAAGAATATCATTTAGATGATATGAAACACAGTTACAGTAGAAACTCGAATGAAGAAACAAAACACATGGGGAGAAAAGTATTTAACAATTAACATGGACCATGGCAGATTGCTGCAACAGCATTTCAACTTCACACATCTCCATTAAACAACTGCTAAAAAAACTAAGGCTACAACATCTACGTGCTCCAATATACAAAGTATGCATCATTTCAACTGTCACACATCTTCATTAAACAACTGCTAAGGAAACTAAGGCTACAACGTCTACACGCTCCAAGATACAAATTAAACTCTATAGTGATGAGGGTAGAACTGATATGTTCTATTCCATCTGGCATTAACATGGACCAAGACAAAAATCCAAAAAGTTTAAGGAATGTCGAAAAAACCAAATTTAAACAATAGGATTCTTGAACTGGATCACCACAATACTGCAGCTTTTGCGTTGTTGTCAAATTGGCAAGGAAAGAATTTGAGGTAAACCACAGATTTCAAGATGTACAATCCCATAGCTATAAACATCGATTTTTTGCCTATCATGAAGTCAACAAACAGTTCTTGACCAAGATAACCAGGTGTTCCACTGGCATATATAATCATAATTAAAGCATGAGTCAATCGCAGTATCAAACATAGAATGAAATGTAGAGTCAATAGTAGCATCAAATGTAGAGTCAATAATAGAGTCAGGTTCAGGATCAGTGAGTGTCAGACATAGAGTCGTTAGTGTCAAACATAAAAGCAGAATCAAGGGTCAGCATTAGCGACGGATGTAGAGTCAAAACTAAGAGTTAGCATTAGCGTCAGACATAGAGTCACCAATAGAGGCAGTCTGGTTAGACGAACTAGCGTCATCCATAGAGTCAGTCGTAGTGGCAGAATTAGCAACAATGAATTAGCTAATGCACATCTGTTGCAATTAACAACAGAACACCATTTTTACCTCAAAAATCACCAAAAATAGTCCTCTGACTCTATGGCTGACGCTAATACCCCCTTTCTCTTGTAGTGTTTGGAGAGCCTTACGTTTCCCTCATTCTTTGTCCGTATTTGTTCCTCCCCTTCTTGTTTTGTGATCATGAGCATGGCAGCCTTGTAGCATCCGGCAGTCATAGACTGCTGCTGCACGATGTATGCCAAGAACTCGTCCCTCAACAACTATACTTTGGCTAAAGTTTCTAAGAAAATAAGCAAAAAAAAAAAAAAGCTAGACATTTAAGAACTTTGATATTTTATTAAAGATTTTATAAAACTTGAACTTAAAACTACAAGAATCTAGCTAAAGTTAAAAAAAATAAAAATCATATATACTTTGACGAATCTTCTAAAATATTTGGAAAATCTCATTTATACATGGATTAGGGTGTTTTCACGAACCAAGTTTCGACCGGAGTTCCTGTCGTTTGGGAACCCCATTCTCCGTAGCAAAAAAAAATAATTATCTTAGAAATTTCATATGAACCGTGAAAAACTCTATATAAACCCATTGCTATTTTTTATGTTCTCTACTCTGCGTGCTCTATTGCAAGCAAAAAATGGCTTATATCTAGCTTTATCAATCATCACCTATCATTCAAGATCAATCCGGTTTTATCAGTAACACGATTTAGGATTATGAGCAACGCCGTGTTTAAAGGATTTGAATCATCTATTCAAGGAGCATCTTTGAGAATCATTTGTAGATTATATCTAGTTTTGTGACTGTAAGCAGACTATATATTAAGTTTTATAGGTTGATCAAACTTCACAGATTTGTTCTAAATGTGACTATATCTAATTTACAGTGATTAAGCAAGTAGTTTAGTGCTATTATTTTTCACATTTTTTTTAATTCTCAACAAGAAGCACCAATCCTTGTTACGAACTAATTCTTGGTGATAAATCTGTTCAAATGTGTCATTTTTTTTATTGTGATGGTGAGTGCCGCGAGATGAAGCGCCAACTTCGTCGCATCACTAGCGTCGCAGAGCGCCCCCAGGCCATCTCTCAGTACTGCCGATTCCTCAAGCACAAGAAGGCCGCGTACATGGCGGAGCGACAGAATAAGATGTTTGGGCTCCTGGACTGCCACCCCAGGCGCTTCTGGAGAGAGGTGCTCAGGAGGACACGGCAGCCTCAAGGAGACATCGCAGTTGAGCAGTGGATCCAGTACCTGCAGCAGTTATATGATCCCCCGGCAAAGTTGTACCAGTGCCTTCACAAACCGGATTGCCCTTGACAATCACGGAGGCCGACATCATAATGGACCTCCAGCGCCTTGCCAACGGAAAGGCAGCAAATCTCGATGGCATGCAAACATAGACCTTCAAATGGGTAGGGCTGAGGATTGTGTCGGTCTTAGCAGCGATGCTCAACAGTGCACTGCGACAGGGTCTCCCGCCACAATGGACGTATAGCAGAGTAGTGCCCATATACAACGCTGGCGACCCCAATTGTCCGACCAAATATCACACTATAATGGTCAGCTTGCTCTTTGCGTAGCTCCTGGCTACTATTATTGAGCACCGCACCACCATATGGGCAGAGGACTCGGAGGTTCGGGCTCTCACACAGGCGGGCTTTCGACCAGGGCATTCCACCATCGATCATTTGTTCGCACTGCAAGCCATCATAGAGGACAGTAGGAACCGCCGCCAGGCCCTCTACTGTTACTTTGTGGACTTCGCGAAGGCCTTCGACACGGTGCCTCGCGACAAGCTGTGGGCCAGACTGCAAGGGCTTGGCACGCCGCTGGACCTGCAGTCCGGACGCTTGACACCCGCAGGGCAGTCTGTGAATAGCAGTATCGAAGTACGCCAAGGGTGCCCCCTCTCGCCGACCTTGTTCGTCCTTTACATTGACCAGTTGGAGCCATGGATGACGCAGCACGGCGGAGGAGGCAAGCAGCTGATCTACGCCGACGACGTTGACCTCTTAGCTCACAGTGCGGAGGACATGCAGCGTCACCTGGATGCGCTAGCCAGTTTCTGCCAGCACACCAGCATGCGAGTTAACCTCGCGAAGACCAAGGCCCTTTTGGTCTCGTCCTCTCGGCACCCTAGGACACCCACATTCACATACCAAGGAGACCCAGTAGAGGTCGCTGCCACATATAAGTATTTGGGCATAGAGTTCTATACCACCATGCATTGGGATAGCTGCATCCGACTGCATGTGGCAGCCGGCTGGAAGGCCTTGCACGCCATGCAGAATAGCAGTTACCAGGCTGAGCTGTATGCATGGGAGCACCAGGCACGTCTATTTAATGCTTTGGTAGAGCCAGTTCTCTTGTATGGGGTAGAAGTTTGGGACCCGGTCATTTTCGACGCCACCTGGGGAGATCTCGAACAGGTGCAGAAAGCTTTCCTGGCACGCGCCCTCGGAGTAAAGCATACAGTGCCATATTAGATCCTGCTCCAAGAAACAGGTTTCCTTCCCCTCCAGAGAGCAGCCATGTGTCGCCACCTGATATATTCCCAAAAGGTAGTCAGGATGGGTGAAGACCGGATACCAAGAGCAGCCCTGGCAATGGGCCCGCAGCGCCTCAAAACATGTTGGAAAGACAAGCAGGCACAGTGGTTGTCCCAATGGCAGGTCCAGGCACATAGGTGCATACGCGTCCGCACGAAGGACCATGACGAGCTGAAAGCCTACCTCGACACCTGCTTCCTTCGCAAGCTCTGGGACGGTGAGGCCCTCGCACAGGTCAAGCTCGGACATTATAGAGAACAAGTGAATCCCACGCTCAAGTAGGGGCCGCAGCAGTACCTGCTCACCCCCCGCTCGGACATTATAGAGAACAAGTGAATCCCACGCTCAAGTAGGGGCCGCAGCAGTACCTGCTCACCCCCCTCTCCATGAAAAAGCGTAGGCTGATCGCCTCCATCCGAACGGGAGGATACCACCTTCGCATTGAAACTGGGTGATGGGCAAGGGAAGCGCAGGAGGATAGGATTTGCCGGTGCTGCCACCAGGAGGTCCTTGGGGTCTGCAAACCTGCCCCTCTTATGAACAGATTAGAGCACGATATCCGTAGTTATTGATACCTGGACAGGGACTCCATCTCCTGCTTAACAATGAAGCGGTGGGAACTCTTAGGTCGTATATTCAGGAGGTTCTTGACGAACGTCACCGGCTCTATCCCGCATCCTTGTAAAGATCCCCACTTTGATTACTTCCCTATTTTATATACCAGCAAGCGCATTGCCACCACGGTTTTTCCCCAAGTGGGTTTCATCCGGGCCGTAATAAGCTTGTTGTTTGTCTTGTATAAGTCCCATAGACCAATTGGCCTTCGTGGACGATAAACTATTCTATCATAATCCTTATGCAAAAAGTCGAATATAAGCAGTTCCCATTCCAATCCCTTACCATTCCACTTTTCTGGCCCAAATTCCAAAAATATTCCCATTCCGTGTAGCCATGCCTTTTAGAGCTATGGAAAATAATGGAACGTATCAAGGGCTAAAACGATCGAATATATTATCAATACAGCTTGACAAATTTTGGGCAAATGCACAAGACAAGATGGATTTCTATAGAAGAGAAATAAATCCCGTTGATCGTATATACACACCACAGCAATTCTTACCGATATAATCTATTGATATCAAGAAATAAGGTCGGAATAAGTACTGCAAAAAGAGTTGCAAAAGGCAGAAAAAATGGGAGCTATTGAACCGAAGGTAATGTTATACGCTATGTTGTATAGGGGCACCACAAGATGCCATAGTTGTCTTGTCATTTGAACAAAACAATATGAAACATATAAACTGAATTAAGTTTCCAGCATTTTCTTCAGCGCCAATGCTCACAGCTCCTAATAACAGGCATATTAATGTGAAGCTATCTTGATGTTACTGATACATACAAAAGGGCGACAGTGAGGAACATAGCCGATATTTCGCAAGCAAACGTAACGAAACTTGTCTCCTCAAGTGCATTGACATACTCCATCCAGGGTGTTGCTTTTCGGAGCTCCAAACTCGTTGCCTTTGCCCCTGCAGGGCATCTGGAGGAACTTGTTAATGTTAAAAATTCTGTTGCACACCAGCAACATAACAAGATCTGGTAGAAGGAAAGGGCATCTCCACCCTATAAATATCAAGGCCTTCAATCAAACGATTCAGCATGTGAATCTCAACGTGACAGTAGACGAGGAGAAAAAAAAGCACATGCAATTCCAATAAGATGTCCTCAGCAAAGACCGTGTTCCAAAAACTTCCTGGCATTCTATCTGCTAGCCAACATCCGAAAAGTTCAATTCATCCCACTAAACTGAACTGCCCACTCAAAGTGTAGAGTAATCGCCAGAAGAAAACCTTTTGGAGGTTCCAACACTATTGCTAGGGGTACCTCATTAGTTAAAGGAACTGTTTAAGCTGAAGGAGAAAGAGCTTCCATGACGTACACATGAAAGGACTGCAGCCACACTAAGCCCCCCCTTCAGCGATTCTGATGCCAATCAACATCTAGACAGGGGAATAATAAGGGCAACTTCAACAAAACAGAGATTCATACAAAAACTGTTTCAGAGAGCCATGAGGCGAATGTGGAGGTAGCATCCTGGAGACGGCATAGTTGTGAATCCTCGGGCATGGATGCCTCCATCACAACTCTATGAAGCAGCATTCCAACTGAAGCCTGTGAGATTATACTGCTATTCTCAGGAATCAGAAACCTTCTGATCTGCTCGGCCATCCTTGCATAAACCAATCTAAACAAAAAGAGAACTATTACAAACTGGTGGTGCTTCAATCGAACAGAATCTTACTAACATACCTGATCAATTTAGAAGCACTAGAAGCCCAGATGCTTTCTGATTTTCTTAGAATTCCAAAAAATTCTTGGCAAGCAGATATTCTTTCTTCAAATGAATCAGACGTTTCCTGGAATATGAGCATAATAGGTAACTATTTTAACCAACAGTTCGCCTAGTTCAGTTGCATACAAAATTGCAAATGGGTGGAATCAAAGGAAATAAATAAAAAGGCCTTCTCTACTTACTTTTTGACTATTGAATTGTCCAGACAAATGTATCTGTCCATTCAAGCTGTCAAATGACCTCTTCAATGCATAGAAGCTAACATATACCCCTGCTCCAATGTCATAATTTTCAACCTCCTTCTGGTGTTCTTGAAACTGGCTGGCAAGACACCATAACTTTTCGTGGGACACTGATATCAAAAGGTATCAAGAAATTAATCTTCAAGCAAACGAGACGGATATAGAATCTGACACTTACTCTCCATAAATAAGGATGTCGCCACTGTAGTCACAAACAATATATGCGCATTTTGCCATTGTGAGCTCTTCATAAGGTGTTCAACAGCCTTAGTGAAATCCCTATGATATCTCCAGTACATGGCCTGCAACAAATACCTCTCAAAAACAGTCAGGCAATAATGGATAATGATAATGATAATGATAACGATATGCCGTGGAGGTAGCTTACCAATGCTTCATGTAGCCATTCGCAAGGAATCTCCAAATCCTCTTTAAGAAACTTCTGCTGTTCTTCCGAGTTGGACCATACTTCACAGTACTGGCATAAAATTTCCTTAGTTACCTTTTCATGGAGCCCTGGATATTCTTCACTTCTAGGCATGTGAAGCACGACATACACTGCCCAACTTATAAGACCCACAGAGAGCAATTGGGCAACAAACCCCATATCCAGCAAGCCAAGATGGAAAGGGCCTAAGACGCCAATGGCTTCAAGAACATGGCGTTGGTGCCACCCCATTCGACAATCCAGGCAATCAAAGGTAGAAGATGCTGAAGAAAACAATTTGGAAATGTCAATTTCCTCACCTTGATGGCTTGCATGGAGCAACATCAAGTAGTATGCTGTATCATAGGTACCCTGGGAACTAAATTTCTGACCAAATTTAAAACCCTCTTCGACATACATGGGAATTGGCAATGGTGCTTTTTCTTCTTCTACAAGCTGCCGAAATTCATTAATTATATAGGGTAATTCCATATCAGGTGCAAGGTGAAACCACATCAACATCCCAAGAAAACGTTTCCAATCGATGCTGCAATTGTCTAGAGCACCACGTAAGTTTCCAGAGAGTAACTTCAATATCTTCAGCCTGTCATCCTCTATAGCAGAAAGATCAAGTCCTTCTGACTCCCATGTATCAAGTTGCAAACCAATGTCCTGCCTGTTTTCCATAGGACCCCCAGCCTGACTCAAAAGACATGCCAGACGTATGTCACCTCTGTATATAGCTTTCTGTACAGCATGATCTAACTGTCTTCCACTTAATAAGGAAAACAGCTCCTTTAAGTAGACCTGTTCAAATGTTTCGATCTCTTCTTGTACAAGATGGCCCACACTAACGTGTAACCAGTTACTAAAATCTGCCCTGCGGGTCAGTAATTCAGCCTCAGGATCAATATTGGCAATGCGAGCTTTCATCTCAACCATACTCTCAGATGCTTCTGTACCTGTCTCATCCATGTAAGGTAAAGACCTCTCAGTGTACAACACACTAAGAAGCTGCCATACCATCACCTGATGCCTTAAAACAAGTTGATCAGCATCAGAAACACCATCAACACCATGTTGTTTCACAATCATGTCCTCGTACTCGCTACAGACAGCAGAAAGCTGTAACCGGTTGCAAACAGTGGTGCGTAATTTCAAACGACCATGATTATTCTCGTCCTCAACATGTTCACTCATAGACATGTGCAAAGAAAGAGGAGAAACAAATTGAAGATCTCTCAAAGAGTTACTTATATCTTCATGCTCATCTTTTGCAGTTCTATCAAAAGGGACCTTTTCAAAAATTATGCGCGATGTCAGACATTTCTGTTTGACAGTTTCACAAAAAGGTGTCCCATTATGTGCTAATATACCATAAGGACCCCAACCGACGCGGAAAGATGCTCCCAAGAACAAACAGGCATCAACAATTTGGTTAGACCCTGCAGTACATATCAATCGATTGCAATTTTCTTCTTCTAGTTGAAAACCTGACATACATAGCTTATTATCACTTCTATTTGATGAAGGCACAAGACCAATTGGTTTGTCCAACTGTGGTTCCATACAACTATTAGCTTCCTCATTAATTCTTGGACGCTCCCAACATGCAATTGGACTTAGTCGCATTTGCTTTAGAGGAGAGCCCTTCAAATGTGAACGTTGTGGCCAAGCAAACCGTACATTATCAGGTCTTGGCATACCACTAGTTACATTAGCTGTGGGAACAAATGAATCCCCAGAGTACTTGCCTGTGCCATTGATTACTTGCATATCAGTGGCCTCTTCTCCGAAGGGAAAGAAGAGCATCTTTAGTTGCTGCATCTTCACAGGATCGAGTCCTAGCTGTGCAGGCAATGAATGAGGCAAAGCAGATCCAGTGACTCGTGAACCTAATCCATCAGGCATGGCTGCTTCATCATCCATCATAGCCTGTATGCTGTCACCTTGGAGGATCTTATTTTCCACTTGAAAACCAGAATCTAGCTCATAATGATTGTCCTCCTCTATAACCTCTACACCTTTATTCACAAGTACTAATGCCTTTTCAGGAACAGAAACTGGCATATCATCATCATCAGAGTCATCAAGTCCATACCGACTAAAATGTTTAACCCTGAATGTCCATTCCCCTTTGGCAGCGTCGTAGGAAACAAATTCAGCACCTTGTTCCTCTGTCTTCTTCTTCAGCTTCTTTCGAAATTTCTCAACCTCAGGACCTTCAGTAAAGTACTGACCCGTTCTTTTATCAGGACATTTTACATTAAGAAGCAAAACCTCTGCTGGCTTGTTCAAACCTTGACCAGCTGGAGGTTTCTTACTTTCATCCATGTACACCAATACTTCACACCGATTGAACTGAATGATGCTTTCTAAATCAAGGCGCCTTACATCTGTTTCCCCTAGAAATTTTACATGACCATACCCCTTACGACCCACAATGAACTCTTTCACCCTACGACAATAACCAGGTTCTGCTCTTTCTTTCGCGGCTAGTTCTTGTATCCTTGGTTCTGTATAGTAGTCAGAATGTCTTAGTTTGGGCATGAGTGCCTCAATATCTGCACCGTGCTCATATGCAATTGCAGCTTCTCCAGCCCGATGACCTGTCATAGAAATGTAACCATTTCCTCTGTAATTATGATCATCCTTCCCACAATTTTGTTTCGAGTTGAATTTAAGTGAGTTCTTCGCATCAACAGACTTAGAAGAATGTGGTACATCTTGATTATCAGAGTCCACTATGTCTGGAGCACTTGCCCAATTATCCAAGGAATCTAACAACAGGTAAACGACTAGAATTAGTAGATCAAAAACAGCACACAGTTGTACACAATGCTAAGAGTGCATGTTCAATCAAATTATCACACTTGCACATATGACAAAATTTATTCTCCACTCTAGCAACGCAATAATAAAGTTGCAGAATTATTGTGTAGATTAGCACCAACCCACAGCTCAGCAACTGGAGAATCAGAATGTAAAAAAGAGAATAAAAGGTGAAACAATTCAAAGAACACTTGTTTCCTCTCACAATAAAATTATTCCACGGCACACGCATATGGGTGATGAAGAAAACAGCAAGCACTATCTTGGTAACAAATCAGATCAAAGAGGATTGTGTATATTATACATTGATTTGTGTGTAAAAAAATGGTGCTGCACTTACCACCATAAGACATTGGCGCATTATTGTCCACTGACTCTGGAACAGCTTTTGAGCTTACTGGTGTACTTGGAGATTGGTCAGGCTGTCTAATAAAAAGCGCCCGAGGATTTTCCCTTGGAACGAAAGAAACATCTGCTTTTGGAGTTGACGTTTCCTCTCCATCACTGAAAAAAGAAACCTTCGAGGCCAGAAAAAAGCTTATTTAGATGTGCTTAAATACCAAAAAATAGATATAACACTGCCATGGTATACCTTTGGACTATCTTTTTTTGGATAGTACTTCCGTGCGTGCATTCGTAACTTTGACCTTGGAGTTACTTGCCTTGGAGTCAGCAATGAGGATGAACGAACTGGTGTTGGCTTATCGGATATCTTCGTCAAGGATAAAAGATTGCAAAGTGAGAAAAAACAGGCAACAAAGCTTCAAGAATGTAGAGTTTAACCTACCGGTATGCTGGAAATACCATACTGTACAGATACACTAGGTCCTGTAGTATGACCGACAGAAATCTGAGGTAATGTGGGCATACTTCCAAAAGGGCTGCTTACCACAACTGATGGAGCCATCAATGTATTCTGTGCTGGTCTGTAACAGAGGGAAATTCGGCAATGTCACAAGTTATTCAATGTCTTTACATGATGGCCAAACAAATACTCACTGTTGGCTAATAGACTGCATGGCTGGGGGTGCCGGTGAACCACCAAAGATGCTTCCACCTGATCCTGTAGGACATGCCAAATACATGTCAGTTAAAAAATATATACAAATGCTATGAAATATATGTTCACAAATCTTGTGAGACCTTGCAGTCTAGGGGACAAAAACAAATACGAGCCTACATAGGCACACTAAAAAGCGAGAAACATAAACAAGCATCTCAAACAATGAACACTTTCTGTATAAACAAATGGTACTAAGGCCCTCATATAATAAAGCCCGATGTCTAGTGGATAGTGTTATCCTTCAACATTGAATAGCTAGCATCCCTCAACCAGTATTTGCATTTTATCACTTTATGCTTGAGTTTTTATTTGTTGAGAGCTGATGCTTATAGGCCACGCCGTGCCCATCATGTGGATTATGTAAAAGTTCTTTTTTAGGCGCCCGTCCTGCTTGAGATGAGTAAAATTCACACTTACCTGTCTGAGGCTGAAGAAAAACTGATCCAGTGGAGGCTCCAGCATTTGGAGCAAATGCTGGAGACGGAAAGCTACCAAAAGACGAACCCTAACAAAACAGCATTTGATTAGGAAGCATAAAACAAGTACATAAACAAGGCAGCAGAGCATATTTTATGGTAACTGAAGGTTGTGCATGCTATATTCTCTTAATCCCAATCATGTGGTGCTCAGAACACCGACTTCAAGCCTATATTATGAGTATTGGCACATGGTGAACTCTGTGGATGGTTTTCTAGTGTTGCCAATCCTTTATTTTGGATTTTAGCTGCTGTAGATGTGAATGAACCTTCTACTAGTGCCTATTGTTCATATCATGATTTGTATTGCAAGCCAATATGCAGTGCGATCAGATAAAGATACAAAGTAAAAATGGGAGAACAACCAACCGTGGACAGGGATGGCATAGAAGCCTTGGACTGCGTCGAAGATGGCCATCCGAATCCAGTTGAGCCTATTGTAGATGGTGTTGAAGGTGCCTGAGTTGGAAGTGTTGAAAACAAGCCTGATGACTGTGTCCCTGTAAAGCTGAAACTGGACGAAGAACCGAGAGAAGGGGTTGTAAAACCAAACCCAGGAACTGGAGCACTGGCCGATGCCGAGGAGAAAGGAGATGGAACAGGCGCAGGAACTGGTGCAAAGGTATTACTAGTTCCTGCAGCACTAGAGTTTCCTATTCCAAAACTGGGTATTGAAGAGTGGCCAAAAAGAGATGTTGTTTGACCCATTGACGCGTTCACTGGGGAAACTCCTGAAGAGAAAAGGGATGAAGATGGTGCTGTAAATGCTGAGGCTGGCTTGGGCGCAAATGGACTGGTGGTAGTTGATGATGCAAAAGGACTGGATGCAGATCCTTGTGTAATAGATGAGCCAAATGGATTTGCTGGTTGTTGACCAAAAGATGGGGTGCCTTGCTGAGTTGTTCCACCTGTAGAAGAACTACCATGATTACTAAAAGACCTTCATCATTGAGTAGTTCAAAAAAGTAGTTAACGAGCGCATATACATGACGTAACATCATTATTATCTGCCTGAGTCTCGGTGGAATTGTGATCAATATAATCCCTTATTTTATTCTAACTTAAATCCTTTGTAACTCAGAAAATGTAAAACGCTTTCATGGTTGAAGAAAGTGTGGACAAGGAATATACATATATATATATATGTCATATGAACTTCATATCTAGATTATCCTGCATGTTTTCTCCTTATACTCTCTATCATGTTTGATTCCTCTTCCTTCCATCGCTCAAGCCATCAAATGCAGAAAATACGTCAGCATTAATCAATTTGGCATTAATCTTCCATGCTGACTGAGAAGCTTAAGTTACTTAGATCACTAATCCTTGAAGCTGCAAACTCGTATATTTGTCTAGATTGCAACACTGCTGATTCACCAAACAGATCTATGCAAGTCCTCTAACAGTATCCCACTGTGCATACCTAAGCAAGACAGCTATAATTTATACAAGCATTGATTATTAATAGGGCAATGATAAAATACAACAGACCTTTATCATTTGCTTGATAATCTTCCCATCTCAATTCCTCTGGACTTTTATTTTTATAGGATGGCATCGCTGAAATAGAGATAAGTTTAACTTGCATATTGGACTCCTGCTCGGTTGTAGCTGAGTAAGGTGTTACCCGACTTCCCACACGCTGCCCTCCGAATGATGATACACCAAAGCTTGAAGTAGATGCACCTGCAATGTGTATCATCCCAAAATATAAATTCCAAAATCTAAGTTCAAGGGAATAAATGCTGCATTTTATGTGCTTACCAAAAGCTGGAGCATTTTGCGCACTTGTTGATGCATTAGACCCAAATCCTGTAAAGGCAGGTGTGGTGCTTGAACCAAATGCAGGGGCTGAAGTACCAAATACCGGCGCAGCAGTGCCAAATGTGGAATTTGTAGCTCCAAAAGTAGTTGAAGGCGTACCAAAAGTAGAGCTTCCTGAACTAAATGCAGAAGTGGATGCAGGGTTTGTTGATCCAAAAGCTGGCGTTGAGACACCAAAAGCAGGAGCTGAACCAAATGGCTGACTGCCAAATGCCGGCTGTGTCTGTCCAAAAGATGGTGAACCAAATGGATTTGTTTGACCTGAGGCAGTCCCAAAGCCAGTAAATGTAGCAGCTGGCTTCTGGCCAAAGAGAGTGTTCCCTGCATCAAAAGAAGAAAGAGGGTTAATGCACCGGTAAAAGAGCATCGATACAAAAGCCTGCACTTTCATATGTTGGAGTTGTTTTATACTCTCCATGTTGACCTCCCTAATAAATTTTCAACAGATCATTTATTTCTCCAAAATCTATAGCCAAGAAGACAGTGACATAGCTGGCCTAAGCAAACGAACAGTCTCCTACACTCATAAGGAGAGAGTGAACTCCAATCTCCCCTCTGACAAGAAAATGACTTTAATCTAAGTACAATACCAAATGTTCAACCAGTTCATGGCACTCTATTTGCCAAAGCCACATTTACAGGGTCAAGAATTCAAGAATAATCAACTATCATCATCCATCTCAATGCCTTCATCTCATCTCTTTCTTTCTTACACGTTGGCCTGCTTCTCCAAAGTTGTTTCATTGACTTGACTTGACTTGATACTTAAAATGTTGATGGACACAGCAGTTCCAACTCTTTATGTTCTATTTGCCTAGTAATGACACTAGCAGAGTTTCCTCATAAACAATAAGAACAATGGTCCTTTTTAACGAATTGACTATCCTGCTAATAATGTGATGTCTCTCTATGTTGCCTCATATATAACTTAAAGCTACTAGCAGTTGGTACCAAAAGCAGGTGTAGATGAAGCTGTGCCGAATGCAGAACTTGATGCATTAAATGCTGATGCTTGTGTAGAGCCAAATACACCAGTTGCAGTTCCATTGCCAAAAAGTGAAGTCCCAGCCTGGCCACCACCAATGCTGCTACTCCCAAATGGCTTGGACCCAAAAGGATTTGTTGCCTGATTTGTACCAAAGGGATTTGCTGAACTGCTTGCGCCAAAAGGAGTAGATGGTGTAGATGACCCTCCAAATAAACTGGAAGTTGATGCCCCAAAGGCTGCCAACACACAGAGTCAGGTAAATACCTTGTCCACAAGAGATAGTAATACTTACTGTGTTAATCACTTAAATAGGCATCATAAAACATCTCTACTACGTTAGTCAAAACGTTTTTTCATTGACTTTTGTTCCCCGATTACAACATAGAATGCTGTTTTGAGTACCCAAGTATGAAGATTGATACAATCTCAAGACCATTACGATTTGAAACGGAAAATGTTTCGGAAAGATTTATCATTTCGAAGACAAGTTCAGAAAACCTATAGATTCAAATGGCTAAAGCACATCGCTCGTGATGAAAGGGACAATATCAGTGGTGCAATTTACACATAACAGGCATCAAAAGATACTTACGGCTGCTGGATCCGAACATCCTTCAAATGTCTAACGAGCAAACGTCTACAACAGGCACATTACAGCATGGTCTCGAACAACTAATCAGACCCAGTAGTTTCTATTTTCATGCCAACCCCAAATTCCACCAAATGTTACCAAGCCTCAAATTTATAATCCTTTGATGCGGCGAATGAACCCTAGAGACACAGACTGCGTCCGACTCTTCCTCCTGCCGGCCAGATATATTCAGCAATGTATGCTAGTATCTAATGAAATACCCGCTGATTTTTCCCCACACGAACAACTGATGTTCTTCGTGAAGTATATGTTAATGAACTTCATCTATGTATCATTATCTCATACCCATGCCATCAACATATGCCCATCATTTGCAGACGAGTGTATCAGCTCTATTTGTTGTATACAAGGATAGTCTACCCAGTTCCAAGCTATGACTAATGAATACCTTTTGCTATGACTAATGAATATCTTTTGCACTACTATTAGAAAGGTGAAAACTCCAAAGTACCCTTTAAGTTTTGCTAAAAGTGTCAAAATGCCCTTGGCTTAAGGGTATTTTTATGGAAATAACCATATCTCTTTAGTGATGAGATTAGGAAAGTTTTCTTTAGATGCATTAAAGATGAGGATGCGGTCTTTCCATCAAAGCTAAGATCATTCAATCAAAGTCCAGAACCTTAAGTTATGTTATCCAAAATTCGTAAAACTTTTTTGTGTGTTACAAACAACATAACTCATGATTCCGGATTCAATGTAGTTGATATTAGCTTTGATGGAAGATCTCATCTTCATCTACAATGCATCTGAAGGACATTCCAATTTGGATCATCATTAAAATATTATGGTTAAAATAAATTGTAAATTGTCCATAAGATAAGCAAATAAGTTCTAGTAGCTATAAATCTAAGAAGCCATGGGCTTCCATGGCCTCAAGTTGTTCATATAGTACTATTTGTTCTGCACGGTCTTTCCACCATGCCTTCAAGTAATCTCCAAGTTGAGATGGATCCGTCTCAAATAGCTCCGTCAAATTTGAAGTTGTAATGCCAAATTGTTCCCATACATGTTGATAGGTAGTGCACTCTATAAAAGTGTGATATTCAGTCTCTACCTTCCAATTTGTGCAACGCTTGCATTGTCTCAGCTCTCGATCAATTCCTTTCCATCTCCCTTCCTCCACAGCTAGTCGATGAGAGCTCAATCGTGCTTGGGCTATTTGGTGTCTCTTACTACGACCAATGTGAGAGAGAAGATAATCTTGTGCCTTATACGCCACCATTGGGTTTACCTCGTTCCTATAAAACACTCGTTTCCCTTCAGGTTCTACCCGTAACTTCTCTAAAATCGTTTGAGATACATAGGCTCTCACTCCCAAAGGCGTGACTGACCAATCTATCTCCTTAATGTCCCGATACTTACCCCATCTTACAACTTGTTAATACCACCCTCCATCCTTTCAAACTTTGCATTGCTTTACTAGGAAGTCTGTCATCACCAAGTTTCTTAACTCGATTCACATAGTCCAGAGTCTGAAATAATGCTTCCGCTTCAAGTGGAAGGAGACCAATTTTGGCTAATAGCATTTCATATAGGGTTTGTATTTTGGCACCAAATTCTTCCACTATAAACCGCTTTTGAACTTCAAATTTCAACACAAACCAGAAGCCCATGCAGGGCAGCCAAAGAGCACTACTGTTTTAACAACAACTTTAAAAAGCATTTGATGTTGTTTCCATACCATGTGTCACCTGCTTTACACATGTTAAACATGATATATAGTGCTCTTAGTCCTCCAGAAACTCTTAGTCATAGCCATATTTCGTTCAGAATTGTTGGTCCAAAATACTTATATTGACTGACTTGCTCTACTTCTTCCCCATTTATGTTAAATCCTTCATATGGTGTTTGAGTCCCAATAGCCATGACCTTTGATTTATCTTTAGCCACCTTCATTCCCCTGGCTGCACATAATATGCTCAGAACATCCAAATGCATTTGTAACCCTCTGGAGTTAGGGATAGCAAAACCACATCATCAGCAGACATGAATAATTGAATTACATACTCATGTATCTCCGCACCAATGCCACCATGTTTCTGCAAACATTCTTCCAACTCATCAATATAAAGCTCAAAGAGCGTCGGTGACAAGGGACATCTTTGCTTGATGCCAATAGTGCTCTTTATCCGCGCTGGACCCTAGAGAGGAAAAGAAAGTTCTATAAGAACCTTCTTATATAGACATGTGATTGCATGTCTTAGGTGTGCCAAAACAATAATCTTAGTCTTTCTGCCAGGTTCCATCTGTTCACTCTGTCAAAAGCATTGGCAAAATCAATGAATGCAAGATATCTAGTGTTTCTTGGACCTTTTCACCCTCACAAATTATGACGCTTGAGGATAATATCTATTTATTAAATTTAGTTTTCCCGACGTGCCGAAAACTTTTGGGAAATTTTTCTTAATTTGATTTCCTATGATTTCAAGGGTTTTGGCCGCTGGAAAAAAATTCCGATCTTCCAAAAATCGGGCAATTTTTTTAGCCTTGATTTTGGATTCCAATGTTGCCCCTTTCTAATTTCCCCCTTACATGCATGCTCGCATGGCTTGCATGCTCGCATGGCTTGCTTGCATGGCGTGCATGCTTGCATGGCTTGCATGCTCGCATCGCTTGCTTGCATGGCGTGCATGATTGC
>JAANSK020310930.1:0-19179 GCA_011763485.2 Isoetes engelmannii
CTCACGTTGGTTGCCAGCATTAAATGTCATGTAAACAATTTTTTTCCCCCAAAATACACTTAGCTAGTTGACTCTATAATTACATTATACAAGAAATATGAGACACCCTTTCGTGCTTCTACCCCCAATCTTGATTTAGTTGTAGCATTGGGTCCACAACACCTCAAAGCCTACTGGAGGGACAAGCAAGTTCAATGGTTCTCGCGATAGAATGTACAGCCACATAGGTGCGTACTGGTATAGGCAAAAAATGATCACAATGAATTGAGGCGGTACCTTGATGCTTGCTTCCTTAGCGCACTGTAGGATGCAGATGCTCTAACACATCTCAACATGGCACAATGTCGGCATCAGGTCAATTCCATGCTCACACGAGGCCCACAACACTACTTGCGCACCCATTCGCCCATGAAAAACCGCAGACTAGTAGCTTCCATTTGCAAAGGTGTGCATCGCCCTCTGCATTGAGACATGTCGATGGACTCGGGAGGCATGTGAGGACATGATTTGTCAGTGTTGCCAACAAGGCGCTATCGAGGATGAGTGCCATACCCTTCAGACCTGCCCAACATTCGATCATATCTAGGTACAAACAATTTGAAGACATGGAGCAAATACTTCTTTTTGTACCCATTTTTTCCAATGCTTCATGGAATGGCTTGAGTTGAGTATGATAACCAAACCCACTAATTACATTGTTACAAATTGTTTGGACATCTATCGCTTCTAGCTTCTTGTACATCTCTCCTAGCACCATTTCCAATACCATCTTCTTGAGAGAAGAGTTGTAAGGCTGACGAATTATGTCCACTATCTCCTTGTTTGTCACTAAGATCCTCATTACATGGCCAATCTTGCTTCTATTTTTGCCACTTCTTGATTGACCTTTACTAGTGTTATAAACACACCTTGTGACCGTGACCCCGCGTCTAAATGCACCTGATCCAAATTTCAGTTCCTCTATCGGTCAAAAGTTCTTTTTCCTTTCTCGCTCTCTTGAGCTCTTGAATCTTTTCCTCCAGATGCTTTATTACCATTATGGACTTGTCCACTTCATATCTCAAAGAGTTTCTTTTGTTGAAGGTATCATTCCTTTCCTTCATTACAGTTGAGTAATAAAGCGAGAGGAAAAAGAGTTGCTGGTTTAAGTTATAACTCTCTTGTGACAATTGAAAGTAGCTCCTCTCAAGAAACTGTATTTGATTCCGAATGCCTTCATCGTCTTTTAATCTCTCGCAATAATCAAGGAGGCCAGAGTTACCGTTACCACAAATATTTGACTAACTTGACATGTCCCGAAATGATGATTGCTTTCCACTCAATAGATCCAAAGGATATAAATTGCTATCCACCCAAATATCGACGCTTTCTGAGCCTGCAAGACGCAACACATCGAGGTCTAAGTTCTTATTTTTTAGACCTTGCTTCAGCCAATTGGATCCTTATCCACACATCATTTGGAGCTTCCATACTGCATGGATCACATGGTGCAAAATTGAGGTGTAGAATTTGTGCCCTAGCCAAATTCGCTTCATGTGAGTCCACTATCCGTAAAAGTGTATGGAAATTGAAAAGTCGATTCTTCCACAATCCATGTTTTTATACACTATACAAATTCAATTTGTGAATTGTAGAGGGTGGGAAGCCTATATTAGGATGAACTAGATATCTTGGATAATGTACTTAAGGTGCATCACCTCGAAATGAAAATTGCGCAAGGGAAAAATGGGATATAAAGCTTGAACCTACATCATATTCAAATTTTGAATTATAAAGGGTGGGAAGCATTTGGATGGCCTTAAAATGAAAATAGCGCAAGATGAAAATGGGAAACGAGCGCAAATGGGAATGAAGAGGGACATGCCAGAACATATATCATCATCACGAGCCAGTATGCTTTAGTGGAAGTAGCTTTTTAGAGCGCCACATGGATTTTTGGTTTGTTTGACAACCAGAAGAAATGAATGGCGCCATTAATCTGTGATCCCCTGAAGGCGAAAGAATATTCCCACTAAAACTGTAATTATGAGAGTTTGGTATCCTATATGGCATGGGGGGAAGGTGCAAAAATATGACGTTGAATGAATGCTAGGAGGCTATTTTGAGATCCCAAATCCACCTAATGTAGCCAGCTGGCCCTGCCATGTCGCCCCTCGATGGCGCTCCTGGCTATTGGCGGTAGTCAGCTGCCCCTGCGATTCCACATCATATCACCCAACGCATCACTTTCCAAGCTCATCCTCTTGCAACAAAAGGACTTCTTGATTTGCTCCTATTCTTAAGTTGCCAAACGCTTCATATCAAACAAAAAATAGTGATCAACCTCCCCCCCCCCCTGCCGCTCCCTTCTCAAAAAACAAATAGGTATATATAAGATGGTTGATTCAATAGGTAAATGCAGACAAACAATATATGTTAACAATACGTCCGTGAATTCGTATAGAAGAATGCTTCATCACTATTCTAAATGACCTAAGAATATAGAGAATGTTCTGGCATATGACCTAGGAGTTAAGGACATTTGTACCAGCGGTTAAGTCAAATTATGATTTTTAACCGAATTTACATTCGCACCACTAGTTACGTTAGCATATAGTTACGAAATTTTGTTAGGAATTAGTTAACTTTTTTAACCAAAAACACTAACTAAACTTGTCTTCGCACTATGTTTGGTTAAGTTAGCAAAATTAACTAAAAGTTAACTAAAATAGAAAATAGCACTAAAGCTAAAGTGACCTCCAAGAGGTCAACTTAAGTTTAGTTAAATGTGATAAAAAAAATTATGTCTTTGGCTAACTTAACTAGACATGTGCGAAAGCATTTAGTTAGCTAGTTAAGTTATTTTTACCAAATTTTTTAACTAATCGAGTGCGAAGTGGTTTTCAGTTAAGTTAGTCTTAACTGCTATTTTAAACTAGCTGTGAAGGCAATCACCTAGTTACTATTAACTTAACTTAATGGTGAAAGTTAACTTAACTAAACTTAACCACGGGTGCGAATAGACCCTAACCCAATACAATACCTCCAAACACAGGTTCTTCCTTCCGAGGAACCCAAAATATACAATAGTTTATGAAGTCTGAGAGGAGGAGGAGACATCACACCAACATTTTCGAGGAACCCAAAATATACAATCTTTTATGAAGTCTTAGGGGGGTTTCCCATGGGCATTGAACCTTGAGGGTTCCGATGATACGTAAGCAACCGTGAGGGTTCTGATCAGGTTTTAGACCTGCAGGAAAAGTATTCCATCCCTATTATTTGCCGCTCAGGCCCTGGACCTGAAATCGATCCATCGGCTGAAATTTTTTTCCCGTGTATCAGTCGTCTCAGATTGAAACGAAAAAATCTTCAGGTTCGTACTCAGGTCTCAGGCCCCATGGGAAACACCCCCACATCACACCAACAATGGGAACCCAGAAACCTAGGCCGATCCAGCACTCAGGTCTCAGGCCCCATGGGAAATCCCGGGAAATCCCCCTTAGAGGAGGAGACATCACACCAACATTGCCCGATGGTCCTTCTCCAATGCTTGTGTTTATGTATAGAAGAGACATAAGTCATGTTGAGAAAGCATTAACAAATTGAAATGTTATTGCTTTAAAAGCCCTACATTGAATTGGATATAACCAGAGCCAGACTATGTTACGTACATCATTGTTGCTTTATTAATAATATTTGCATACTATAGCCGAGATGATATGGCATAGATGTGCATGAGCGAATGCCTCGAGATATGAAACTTATCTAATGGTGACAAAATTGTTGTAGATATCCAAAAGATAGCATTTTTGCATCCAAACGTACCCTTAGATAGGCTCAATGCAAGACCCTTAGCTTACTTGGATTCAATCAAAATCGTGTTGATTGCGGATATACCTTTTATCTCTCTTAATTGGATTCAAAATGGTGCTAATTGCGTGTATATTTTAAACATATTGCACCTTTAAACATATTGCACCTGCATAATGAAAACTTAAAAAGTGGCAATTATGGATGTCCTTACAGTTGCCAATTTTGAATGATACATGGGTTCCAAAAAAATGCTCTCGTGGTTGTCAAATGGTGAATACACAAATTCCTTGTATATTTCAAGGAATTGGAGTGCAGTATGTTTTCTGAAATTGTTTATTTTTCTTTCTTGCATGTAAGCACTAACACTATGCATGTAAAAGTGCAATGCAACACTTCTTTTGTTTCTCTGGCATGCTGATTATTAAATACTCCAGCTTCGATTACTCCAAAGGTGGCACGTCCATGTCCGAATATTCCAAATCCAGTTGGTCAATGGAAGGTCTTTTAACTGGGTTCACCTATATAACTTGAAACATGAGATATTTGCCATCATTAAGAGTATGCACTAGCTTTTGTGGACATACCTTTGGTGTTTCAGGATCATGAATGGCAAAATCCAAAGAATCAGAAGCAAGGGAAGTGGACATTTCTTTATTTGTTACCACCTTTTGGAATTTAGGCTCCTTGCCAGAACTCTTGTAATAGACACATCCCTGATTGACCTTTACTTTTGGCATTCTAATAAGCAGGTTCCCAGTTGTTGTCGACCTCTGAGCACTGCAGTTGTCTACACAAACCTGAAAAAAAAGAACCCCATGAAAAGTTTGTAAACAAAGTACGAAGAGTAATCTAGAAGAACTACCTCTTCAGGAAGATGCAATTGCAATAGTTTGCCTTTGATAAGAACACGAATAAGAGTTGGATGAACATCAACATCTATCAAGGACGTGTCCAGAAACCTTCCCACAGGGACATCTAAAAGAAGGCTTTCTCCATTTTCGGATTCCGAGAGCTTAAAGTCCCAACTGCAAAGAAAATGCCATGTACCCATACAAGAAAATAAGAAATGTACTGCATCAATGAACCCCAAATTATGACCAACATGAATTTCTAGGTTTATCAAGTGATATCCTATATCTGAGTGGACCTGGTTATAGATAGTTTTCAGAGAAAAGTATATCTCAAAAATGTAAAAGAATGACTGTCGGTTTCAAAATGCGAGCATTCACAACTTTTTCCTATTTCAGAAAGAGCAGATTTCCTTTAAGAAACCAATAAAGGATAATGGAAGAGTTTGAGCACCAGGAAAAACCATAGAAGATATTGATCATTAGGAAGGGAATTTAGATAGTGTCAATATCCCTATACTAAAAGATGAGAGCTAAAGATGTTGGAACAAATTAGAGCCATATAAAACAAAGAATATAAATATCAAATGTACAAATTTCATCTATTTCACCTGCCTTCATTTTTTTGATAGATCCGACCTTCAACAGGCAATGGATCAAAGCCTTTACGTCGTCTTGGTGGCTTTTCGTCTTTTGGCTGTTTTCGAAAAAGTGTATCATGTAAGATAGATAATTCATCCATGTGAAGTTCCTGCTTTCTTGGAAAAATGTGTACAATGGCCATCTACCTTTCTGGCCGTTTTCCACTTCAATTCTTCCAGTTCAGCATGCTCTGCTACTCTAGTTGCAGCAGAGTATTCACGCACAACTTGTCCCTTTTCATCCCTAAAGAACAAGATATTCATATGTTTCTAAAGATGGACAGAAACTTCCAATTGTGAGTAAAGCATACCAGCATGTTTCTTCACTAATGGGTTCAACATTAACTTGCACACCGCCAGTCAATTCTTCCATGAGCAGAGAGGACTCCTAGTATGCAATAAAGTATGTGGAAAAATAACCAGTCAGAATTCCGATCTTTTGAAAATTGAAGGTGTTTGAAACTTCACGACAGTAGTCCGTACTTGTTCTGCAGCGATTCTCTCTGAGGGCTTGATGCTAACTCCATCTAGACTCTGGAGAAATACAAGCCATGATAAGACTCCAACAACAGTTGCAACTAGAAGGAGAATAATTTGTCGTTAGGACCTTCAGACAAAGACGTCTATAAGAAGTCAAGCCTTTTACTATTTTGATACCCCTATTAATTTTCACCAGCAAAGCGTTTAAAGGACATGAATAAAAAATCAACAAAGAGGCTAATCTTTGTCTCTTAAGCCAAAGTTCACAGCTCAACATGACGGTTGCCTTCTCTATGCCTATCAACACTTCACTGATTCGTCTCTCTTCACTCTTAACCTCCTCAAATTGTTCCTTCTATATTTTCCTCACCAGATGTAATAATGCCAAAGAATACCAGGAGGAAGAACCAGACAAGTTAATTTCTCAACATTATCCTAAAGTATTATCAAATGGATTAATTTCACACTATGCCAAACTATTTTGGAAACTTAAAGTCTGAGATATTGCAGCGCAATGAATCCAAGAAGTAGAAAAGCAGAATCCCCTTTTATGCCTTTCTCTATCGCACCTTTAGTGTTGGAAGTGTTGCAATAACAAATTTACGATAGCCAGGGAAGTCTTGGCATGGATTTCCTGTCAAAAAACTTTTAAAATGTATAAACATAAGGATAAGATAATATATATCTCCTGAGAAAGTTATGAAGCATTGATTAACGGTTAGAACCATAGTTAAATGCAACATACAAAAACTTTCATGCATATAACTTTCTTAATTATTAAATCGAGAAGAAAAGTTTCCCTAACTTATTTACTTGGAAGCAATAATAAAACCCCATGATTTCATTTCCATCAGCCGAGCTTACTTCAGTATAGGACTCTTACAGCGTTTCTAGATGAACATTGGCTTGCAGAGACATGACTGATATGAGCTCCTTCTTACTTACAAAATTCAAAGTCAAGTCCAGCTTCTCCAAGAATTCGCATTTTTTAAGCCCTTCAATCTGCATCATGCATTTGTGAGAATTCTCGTTTCCTTATGAACGAGAAGTAAAGAGGCCACACCTTCTCAATGTTGTTTACGGCAAGATTCAAATATCTAAGGTCTTTTAGACGATGCATATTTTCTGCAAAATAAAAGGTCAAAGAGCATGCATAAATTCATATTATTTAGTGAAAGGTTATATACTTTAAACCTACAAACATATCATATTTTACCAATTCGAGCAATAAGATTGTTGGGCATATAAACAATTCTCAAGTTTGGACATAGAGATCCAAGAATATGATTGATTTCAGTCAGCCCTTCTTCCTGCAAAACTAGCTCCTGAAAACAAAATTTTAATGTTGTGACGAAGCAGCCATGTCACAAAGACAAAAGGTAAACCACCTCGAGAGTATGAAGAATGCCTTCGTTATGTTCAGCCCGACGTTTTAGCATGGCCACTGTTATCACACCCATTTTCTTCTAACAACCCCCAAAGAGATGTTCTGATGAGTCAAATTTGAATTCCCTGTGCGATTGTTTCCACACCAGTATCTAAAATCAAGATACTAAAACCAACGCCGAGGGAATGTTGGGCTTGTATGTCTATTTCTTTAATTCCAATGTTCTATATTTTGACAATGACATGAAAGAAATTTAGTGCTGCTGTAAATGTCAAGATAAACTCAACTTGAAAAGCAATCATTATTCCTTGACGTTTTAATGCACAGTCCTGCAAAGCAGGACTTTGAACCTTGTACCATCACCATGTAAGAATACATTTGGCAGGAAAAGCTACTTACCGTGATGCAAGAACGAAGACCTCAAAGTTCCCCAAAATGAACCACGGCGTCGACCTGAAAGGAAACAGTGTGATTTGCATGCGCGAGAGCTTAAAATTAATGAATGATTGAAGAACACTCCAAGCTCGGCCAAGCACAATAAAAATGTACGGAAATGTGCAAATATTCAACAGCATTCTCCTTAAATTTTAATGCAGATATATACAACCTTCCAGCAGCAGGACAAGGGTTCGCTACAGTTTTGAAGTTGGAAGCGACAAAACTTTTTTAAAAGGACATGTGCAACTAATTTTCAACATCGTTTAGCTAAATCACACTAAGCCTAAACCGAGGAAATAATTTCAAATGAGTAAATTAAGTAATGCCAAATGGATAGTTAACTGTTCCAAAAAGGAATGTCAATTCTATTGCATCCGTACTTCTTGGGAAGCTTATTCAATAGTTTAAAGGATCCCTATGCAGGAATGTCAATTCTATTGCATCCGTACTTCTTGGGAAGCTTATTCAATAGTTTGGGAAGCAGCCAAACTATAATATCCCGCCTAGCCACTAGTTCAGAGGATGCCTATGCAGAGGTATCCTATTATATTAAGTATAAGCACAGACCCTATAATTCAAGAAAAGATAGGAGGATTGAACATAAAATGATTAATATATTCTGATGCAATTGCCGGAAGAGATTACGTAGTAACGAAAATGCAAATAAAGGAGCATGTTTCTTGCGGAACATGCAAATAAAGGAGCAGCAAGACCATGGATAAATAACTGCAATAAATTCTTCCTTGCACTTTAATTGGCCACTTTCTAGGTTGCCTCCATTGACATCTGATATATGTCCACATTGCTCCTCAAGAGGGAACTTAGACAAAGCTCGCCATTGCAAAGAGGCAAATACATGCCGAGATCAAAGAAAAGGAGTATCTGCAGCAGTTCAATTCATATGTATGGCAAAGGCAGCTCAGTTTTGCAGGGCACGTTAAAATATTTTGAACAAATGGATAAGGCAGATATATCAAATTTAATTGCAGCTTGAGAAATGAAGGCGCAAGGGAATTCATGCATACGAGAAGAGGTTTGTGTCTCTAAATCTGGTGGTTTAATAGAATTTGAAAAACATCTACTTCACTAAGATAGCAGGCTGAAAAAAAATTAGTTCTTACTTTTGATAAGCCTTCAGCAAAAACAGGTCGCCGCAGGTTCAAGATCTCCAAAAAAGCAACATGCACCGTCATAACTTAAAAAATGAACCAAGAATTGAACTTGTGCCAGCACATATACGCTATTTATCAGTTTGCAAACATAATAAGCTGATAATAATTGACTTAAGATAAACCCAGGAAGGAAATGGCAGGCTGAAGGAGCGATGCATAGCCACATTAGAGATACAGAATGTTGCATTTTCATATAAAAGTTTTGGTTCTCACTAGAGCACTATATCATACAATGTAGTGCCCAACGTCAAAGGAAAGGGGAACAATTGTTCTTTCAAATTCCAATTAATTAATGTAAAAGAGTCATAGCCATATGCTGGTGCATTGAGTTCAAATCGTTCCTTCTTATTTGACACATTAACAGCAGGCGGCAACTTAAGAGACATACAGACTGGCGTACCTTTGTGTTGATGAATTAAAAGCCATAGACTGTATAATTGCCATATAAAGCACCAGAGAATTATCACTGAGGCCCTGTACCATCAAATAAAACTTTTAATCATGTCATGCAGTGGTTTCTACTAAAGGCTACACTGCGCATGCCTTTGCAGCTAGAACTGACGAAACCACATCTAAACATCAATTTGCATAGATTACAGAGCAAACTCTGGAAAATAGACATGTTGGTCTACATTAAAGTGAGAATCGAAATGAAAATGGCATGGCAAGGTAAATCACGTCTTAAATGCCAGGACGTCATTATTCTGTGATGCCGCGAACGATGATCTTGAATATAATCTTTACTTAAGCTTGGGATAGAGCTACGATAAACAGAAGCTAAGAAAACCCTGATTTACCTTTACGAAGCATCTTCTGATCTAACCATAGGCGACGATCTATAACTTTGGTGGAGCATCTTCTGATCTAGCCTAGAGATGGTCCAGAACGGCCAGCGAATTTGAAGGCCGTCTATTCTTGTAAATCATGATCGAACGGCTTAAGCCACATCCAACTCAGATTTTTTGACACGTGGATGGGCCTTGTTCTTCAATAGTCATTGAATTGAATCAAATGTGCCATTACTTGTTGCACAACTTGGAAATGGGAAGATTTTTGCTGGGATCAGGAAATGGGAAGATTTTTGCTGGGAAAGTCATGATTAATTCCTTCCACACTCTAATTTTTTAGAGGTTTCGTGTTCTTCCATCTTTACTGATGCACA
Organism: Isoetes engelmannii; assembly: GCA_011763485.2. Lineage (NCBI taxonomy): Eukaryota > Viridiplantae > Streptophyta > Lycopodiopsida > Isoetales > Isoetaceae > Isoetes > Isoetes engelmannii. The sequence continues at coordinate 9,924 of JAANSK020310930.1, forward strand.
TCCATTGGACGTAAAAACTGGCCTCCGGAATCAAGCCCAGAGGGGCTTTCCCTTATACAGAGATGCATTGACTCTATTGCTCCAACTACAGAGATCCACCTTAGAACTGTTGCAACATGCAAATAGTCATTTTTATGTTGCATTACACATAAAGTGATCTAAGTTATTGAGTTGCCTTCACCCTATACGCATGTGTGCTGCTATAAATTGTTCACAGATAACATCCATCTTTGTAGGCGACATGCAGGTAGTCACTTTTATGTTGCATTACACATAAAGTGATCTCAGTTATTGGGTTGCCTTGACCCTATATGCATGTTCTTCTATAAAGTGTTCACAGATAACATTCATCTTTGTAGTAGTATACCATGTGTTGAATGAGAAATTTCAGTCATCTATGAGTATGCCCAAGTGTTGCTTACATAAGATCTATTTTTGTCGTGATACATCATCCAATGAATGAGAAGTTTTAGTCATCTATGGATATGCCCAACTGTTGCTTAAATAAGATTTACCTTTGTTTTGGGACTATAGCTTCCCTTGACTTTCTTGAGGTCTCTTGATTTAGTTCTCGTAAATATCAATTTGCCTTAAATTATAGCAAATTACAGCATATATTATGGGGCGTAATTTGCTCCACTCCGCATTTGCCCTATAATTTAAGGCGAAATACAATTTGCCTTAAATTACAGCAAATTACAGCACATATTATGGGGCGTAATTTGCTCCACCCTGCATTTGCCCTGTAATTTAAGGCAAAATACTATTTACGTTCCATAATTTCTATGAGGAGGACCATTGCATGGCAGAAATGCTTTAGCGGTGTTGCCAGCTTCGGCAGAGGGCGAGCGCCCCTCTGCCTCAGCTAACAACATCGAAGAATCCGATCTTATGCCCCTTTGCCTCAACTAGCAACATCGAAGAATCCGATCTTATGCCCGTAGCCGGGCACCAGTTTCTAGTATCTTTTGCAAGATTTCATATGTAACTTTCCACCTCAGCTAGCAACATCGAAGAATCTGATCTTATGCCCGCAGCCAGGCATCAGTTTCTAGTATCTTTTGCAAGATTTCATATGTAACTTTCTATTTCGGAACTAATTAAATATGTCCAATCCCAGCTCGCAACCTTTTGCGAAGTTGTGTACTGATCATAGAAAAGGCGCAAATTTTGCTTCTAAATGAAGTGGCTTGCTGGATTCTTCCGGAGCTAGCTATGTGGGTCAAATTTGATCCCTCAGTTATCTCTCTTAGAATTCTTCTTTTACTATTATAGCCTAAGATTCTTGCAGATGGTAGTACCTTTCACATAGCCTCACAATCTAATCTCAATCATCTAATCTCAAACTCCTTGTCTACCATAAATATGACAAATTCACTAGTTAGATCCAAAAACAGGGGGTTCGCCTGCAGTCTGTGCTCAGGATTCGCCATGGCAGTAATTCATACACTAGACTTATTTCCCAAAAGATCACCCAAAAAGAGGTGAATGGCTGAATCGGACCCACAAGATCACAGAAGCAGAGGTTGTGTTGCATGGCACCTGGGAGTACTTTCCAGTGTGGACCGGTGGGGCCCAGCAACCGGCGGCAGTCGGGAGCGGGTCACCAAACATCGGAAAGTGCGACCAGGTGACATGCCCACACAACAAGGTAACTGGGAGCAACCTTTTTTTTGCCTTGCTTCTCTATTTTTCTGCTTCCGACGATGGCGCCTGGGTCTAGCAATGCGCTAGCAATGGCGCTCGACGCCGCCTGGGTCTCCACGACCATGGCGCCACAACATGCATTTTTCTTTGCTTGCTTTTCTTGCGATTTGTTTTTAGGAAGAGGTCTGGTGGCAGCTATGGCATTTGGCAGCCCTACTCTTGAGTTAATCGATGGCTATGGCGGTCAACAGCCGTATTCTTGAGCCTCGCTCTGGCACTTGAGTTAATCACTAAAAAAAAGCTTTTGCCTTGAAGATTAAGTCTCTTTTTTCTTACAAAATATTGATCTGCTCTGTTTCTTGGATTTTCTTGCTAACATTTGTGAGGTTTTACTTTCTTTCTTTCTTGTTTTGTAAGTTTGAATCTTTTTGATCTGACAGACAGTAGACTTCAAAAGTTCTTGAACTTTATAGACTTCAGACAGACATAAGGCTTCAGACAACATGCATGAACATGTTTTACAGAGTTTTTGTCATGATACCATCGGATTTGTGGGTTCAAATCCCATACTAGCACGGAATTGGCTTGCCTCTTTCCTTTCTGGAATGTAGGGGCATGCCACTTGGCACCATAGGAGTAATCTTCAGCTCAAAAATCGACCCAGTTACCTTGTAGTTTGGTGGGAAGTCCCCGATACCGCCATGTTTGCGCATTTTTTTGCGAGAGGGGGTAAGGATGGACTTTTTACCAGAAAGCTATGGCAATCCACAAGACATAGAAGGCCAGAATATCTAAATAATGCAATCGTCGAGAGAAAAGTTGTATCGGGTAAGCTAACTGGGACAATATTCCCAGTTAGCTAGCTGGGACAAGATTCCCAGTTTAGCTAGCTAACTGGGAATCTTGGACCAATTAGCTTACCCCACGAATACCATAATTAGAGAGTCATTTTTTGTGTTGCTATGTTTGCTTCTTGGCTCGAGCTCCTAGCTATGGCATCTGTTAGCTCTCTAGGTCTGCAGGATCTGATACGCCATCGCCACTGAAACCCTTTGCTGGATCTGGAAAAGGGTTGCAATTAAGACCAAATTTGTGTCAGCATAATTTAGAAGGTCGGGCGAATCATAGTCTTCCAAGATTAATTATGCTGGCGAATGTTTTCTAGATATAGAAATGTAGGCGAATCATGGCCAGTTTTATTTAGCCAAGACTTCAAGTGTTTTTTTTTTCTTTTCCAAGTACCATTTATATAGGGAAATTTTGTTCACTCAGTGCACGATCCAACACCACAATTTAACCTTTTCAAATGAGAATGTAGCTTTGTCCTTGTAGATAAAACCAATCTATAAAGGGAGGTAGTGTATGAAAATGCAAACCAAAGTGGTCAAAAACAAATCCTCTCCAATTCTTCTCTAGAAGTCTAAATTGCATTGCAATAGCCACAAAAATAACTATGTTAAGGCATCACTATGAAATTGGAATTAGATGAGATGAGGGTTTCTATTCCAATCCGTATAATAAAAAACTATGATCAAGTCACACATCGCAGTAAAATATCATATGTACCTGAATGGATATGGTAAGTAGATTAGGTTATTGGGTAACCTAGAATATTAGGTGATTCCTTGAGAATCTTCTAGAAGGAGGATAGAATATAAGGTGAATCCATGATTGTGCCACTTCATGGACATGGCGAATCTTCCATGGTGTGGAATTTGTTTGTAGAAAAGTTGCCTAATTTTATTTTTTTCATCTATAACGAACCCTACTAAACAAAAGTTTGTAAAAGTTTATCTTAAAAAAAAAAAGCCTTTTGGCGAACTTTCGTCCTTAAGGGCTATCCTGATCTGGAACCGCCATAGATCTGTTCAGTCGCTTTTGTGCAAAAAACCACCGGCTCTATAGGTCATCAGAAATTCGTGCTCCCAAATGTTATTCCTTGATATTTGCATAGGACAGGTGCTAACATGAGATTACACCACTGACTAAAATGATGACCCAATTATGGTATTATCTAGAGCAAGAAATTCTGCAAGCAATGGACGATGATAGAAGAAGTTGGATCTCACTAACGAAAAGCTTAAACCATACTTGCCTTGCCTTTCTGACGTCAAAACCTCATCATCTTTTGGAGCCGATCGAAACGCTTTTAGGTATTAGCAATGCTCCCAATGAAGAAATATATCTACTTCGATCCATCCTTTAAACGCAAAGTCAGTACATTGATGATACTGTCATTACACTATTTTAACCAACAAAAATATTCCATTTTTCCTAACATCATACTGAGATGTTCTTAGAAGTTGCACCTATATAAGAATCTTAATGGACAAGTAAAAACACACAAGCAAGGACGTTAGCTCGGCAACGCCGGGCACACGTTTACTAGTCTACTTATTTAAAATGTTTTTGAAGTGGTGCCCTCACGCCCGAGTGACGCCGGCGTTAGCGCTTTTCCTGGCAAAAGGCGTGAGTTTTGGAAAACAAAAATATTTCCGGGCTTTCCTCTTATTCCTTCATATATATGGGAAGTGGGTAATGCCAGAGCCCACCGACTAATGAATGGAGTTTAAATCTTACCTTTAAACTTACAGTAATTTGCAAGAATGTTGAAGTAGAGGAGTCGATGAAGCCCAGTTCTAGGACAAGCGGATTTTGAAGGTTCAAGGGCAAGCAGACTATGCATTTCAAGTTTGGTTCTTGCAGGAAAGTTGTTGTATTTTTTAAAATATATTGAGTTTCACGTTAACTAATGCTATGTGGTGATGGCAGTGCAGATAATGTAAGGGGATGATGCGAGGGAGTTGATATAGCTCGGTTTTGGCTTTGTGGCCATTACAAGCGAGAAAAAAAGTAAAGCAACAATAGCATGTTAATTAGCATTGGATACTTTTTAGCATTGGATACTTCGGCTATGGCTTCTATACAATTCAGAGTTACTCATCAGTTCAGGTTTTAGATTTTGAAGGCTCCAGGGCAAGCGGATTCTCAGAGATTTTTTTCATTTTGTTTCTGGTTCTTCCAGGATAGTTAGTTTCTGGTTCTATGAACGTTTTTGAACCCACCATCTTGGAAATTCAAAGTAGAATTAGAACTCTCATTTGCATTAAGCTAATGGAATGGTGCAATTAAGAATGGTATCTCGAGGGAGCGAAGGCCTTAATGTAAAGTGGTATCAGCCCGTACTGACAGGAGAGATGTTCAGCGGGGTACGGCAATCTCCAAAGGTATTCCTTTAATGAGAGATAAGATGCAGGAGATTTATCCATGACGGTTCTTGTTGACAAAGTGGCCAGGTGGTGAAGTGTATATAAGAGCAGTCTGGTGCTTAGATGAGATCATTCCGATCAGCGCCATAGACATGTATAACACTATGCCGAACTGTCTAGAATGGCTCATTTGCTGTATGAATAATTTTGATCTGTGGAAAATGAAGAACCGGGGTATCCTTTATTATAAAGTTTTATTGTATGTATGTGTTGGATCAAAATGCCACGTGGCAATATAAAAAGGCACAATGTTTGCATCACAAATGCCACGTGGCAACATGAAAAGGCACAAAACTTTCAACATTTTTTTAATGACGTGTTATAAGCTATGCTAATTCTATTAGGCCATCGAGTAATAAGGGTCTCGCCGTGTCTTCCTTCCCTAATATACGCGGCAACAAAGTCCATAGTGGCAGCTATTCATTCGGATTTGTTGTATTCAGAGTGTTGCGTTGGAAGTAATTTTGGCTCTTGATATCTGTAACAAATTCGGGCTGTTCAGGAACGGTGCTTCACTCTGAGACTTCCAATTCTGTGTAAGCAAAGATGATGTGTTGAAGTAGAAATCGGCTGCTTGAATGCTGCTGGAACTCAGAAGGTATAGAAAAAGTCTGTATATCCTGCCCAAAGTGCTTCAGTTGCATTGTCTTGCATAGATGAAAAAATATGCCATGTTGGATATAAAACAGAAAGAGACCTACTAGCAGTCGAAGCCTCTTCGGGATCTGCAAGCCATTGAGGTTTTCTTGCATTCTATGATTGAAACGAAGCTATTAATACGGTGAAGCCCTTCAAAAGAAAGTAGAGTTTTGGCCATTTGGAGAAACTTTCACCTCTTTGCATGCTAGCAAGTAGCATCATGCTTTTCAACTTCCGCTCCACAATTGCTGTTATTGCTTGCAGCATGATGGAAGACATTTAGTGATTGATTAGCCTTTTTCTTGCCTCCTTGATTATGTAATATCCTTACTTGCTGTAAGGCGAATAGAAGACTGTACTGCTACCTAAGCATATAAAATACTCTTGTGAAAAAATCCTAAAGATTGAAGCCATGCAAGAAAGGAGGCTGGGGCTTGATAACTATCTCCTTTTTCCAAATGATTCGCACATATACGTGGAAAGCTTTGCATCTAATAAAACATCAGAATCAGGTAGTGGAATTTACACAAGAAAAGAATTACAAGAAGGCATTGGTAGTCAAGTGAATAGAACCTTCAGAATGTTGCCAGTTCCAACATATGCACATGATTCAAGTGTAACCTGGCAGTACTTTAAAATCTTTTCATTTAGGGTCTTGACACCTTCTACTGTTGCACTTGCTGTGTCCTAATATGTAATGAAAACAAGCAATTCCATCACTAAAACATTATCTAGATCCACGTGAGCTGTCAATATAAATTGAGTAAAGCTAGACATGTATATATAATCATTATTCAGTTGAATAGAATAGGGCATGGAAATCATGTTAACCATATACGAGAGGGAAAAAGAGTGTATAATCACCTGCTTTCTAAGATACAACAGAGAAACCTTGCAAGTGGGTCTGCAAGCTCTACTTCACTGCGTTCCATCAAAAACAGTACAACTGCCTGCGCCACATCTTCTTGACATGACTCAACATAGACAAGTCCAAGAGCTAATGCAGCGAAGCCAGAAACGTCCATCCCAACTTTTGAATCCGGCAGGACCAATAGCTCTAAAATCTACACATCTGTTGTTAACAAACTATACAGAGGAGAACATGTCACTTAAGAGGCTTAATTGGATGAAGCAACTACCTCTTCTTTATGAGAGCCCGCATATGCAAGACCAAGACCCACTATTGCACCAATACGGATTGCTGGATCCTCTTTGCTAACTGACTCGAACGAAGCGGCGACTACTTGTGCTATTCCGACGCTCGAGACCAACGCTGCACATGCGATAGTGGATGCACATGCCATAACGGATGCGGGATGGAAGCTGGGCTGAATTTCTTGGAGTTTTTCTAATTTCGAGAGACGTTAGATTAGAAAATAGAAGATCTAATGGCTCCGGTTGAATTTTGCTGATGTGGCGTGCTAGGTGGACAACTTAGAATTGCACCAAAAGGGGCATCTCGGGTTAGGCAAGCCTGCTAAAAAACTTTTTTGTGCTGTCATAGGGAAAAAGAGAAGTCTAGCTGTTGTTTTTTGTTTCTTTTAGAGTCTCGGCCGAGTTCATAATCAGGCTCTTGGCCTGTCGCCCCTCTCCATCGAGGGGTGTGACTAGGGTGAGCGCCTTGGTCTATGGATGAAGCCAAGCTAATTTTTTAGATGAAACTGAACGAAATGAAAGAAATTAATAATAAGACTTGAGAAATTAAAAAAGAAAAAGGAACTTTTATTGCCTTTCTGTTTATGGACAACTTCATATTGATAGGGAGTAGAACCAAGAGAGATTTGACTTGACTTGATTTTGACCTTACGGGGAAGCTTACTTTGTGTAGTACCAGGCTGATTTTGGTCGTAAGCACTCCTTCATGGAGTCTATGGGCAACGTCGAAGAAACTCGGAAGTTTCGAAACATATTTGAAGCACTGTGTTGAATCTCCGATGATGGACAAGAATCACACACTTGGTCTGAACCAGCTACTTGACACCATGCGGACCTCTTGGAATTGCTCTCCAGTATGTTGCACATGACCTCAAGTGGAATCTTATTTGATTCCTCAAGTTGGTCAAGGTGCGGAGGATGCTAATCAAGCTGGACCGAGTCACGCGTAGCCTGCATGTGCTTGATACTTTAGATTTGATTGAGATATTGAGCTTGGATGTATATAATAATAGATACATTTGATTTAATTGAGCTATTGAGCTTTGATGTATACCAAATAGAAGTGAATCATTTATGTAAAACCCTAAATTGAATATTGCAGTGTAAACCTATTTGAGCCTCTTCTTGTGATTTTTGATTCACTTTTGTAGCCCATGGTTTTCTTTTGTATTTCACCTTGTTTATGTGACTATTTCTTTATTTTGCGTAGTTAACATGGTGTTTGTTTCTCATAACGACCTGCAGAGATCTGCCCTGGGCCTTTGTTAAATAATGTGTTAGAGCATGTGCATCAACTTTGGAACTGGCTCACGGTTTCTTCTGAATATTGGAGCTGCCATGCTTGGCCTGGGCCGGAATACCTGATTCAAACGGGTATGACTCTGAGGTCGAAAAAACACTGACAAGGAGTAATCTCACGTCACAGAATTCAACATCGGAACCAGGACACAAAACCAACACCCTAAAGACTGATCGTTTCCCAAAGAGTGCGTTTACTCCACCTGATAATCAACGTTCGAGGCAAACTCTAGGCCTAAACTAGTTTTTCTTTTATATAAATATAAATACTATTCTGCACAAAACAGATCAAACAGGGCTACAAAAAATTGTTTCACTTCACAAAATGAACTAAACCAAGCGAAGAGCACAATTCGCTTATGCAAAGACAAATTCGCGTAAGCAAAAACTCCATTTCGCGTAAGTGAAGCAAATTTTGGTTCGCCTAAGCAAACTTCAGGATTCTCTTACACGAAACTAGGTTCGCCTAAGCGAAACTGAAGGTTCGCTTACGCGAAACTTTTCCGGGCCGGAATTTTTTTCTGCCGTATTTTTGACGTATTATACTTCAAAAAGGTGTCGTATCAAACGAAAAATACTTTTGGAGTATAAAACGTATGCCATATTGAACCTATCCTTGGTTGCATCTAAGCCGATCTATTTGGCGACACGTGTCCCTAGGGGCTGGTATTACATGCGTCCATATGTGGTTGATCTCATCACAAGCCAGCTTGGTCATTGATCTCCAGAAACGATATCACAAGTTGTTGGATTGCAATTTTATTTCTTGAGCCCATGGTTTCAATTTTTTTTTTAAAGTGTTGCGGCTGATATCTACAGATAAGAATATCAGAAAACTGGTCCTGTAACTGTAACTGCTGTTACAGTTACAACTCTAGTGCAGAAAACATCAGAATAACCAAGTACCAAAGAATAAAACATTGAAGAGAGTAAAATATGACAGAAAACAGTTTTCCCATTGATATTAAACTGATTACATCAATTTTGATCACCAAAACTTTATAAAAGTAGTAGGAGGAGGTGAAATCAGTAAGAACATAGCCAAGGAAAAAAATTTCCAGAAAAAAACATACAACAAATTTTTTTTTCAACAAAAAACTGCCCGCAGGCAGGCTTCACATGGGTCTACTTGCACCATTCACAGAAGGTGGGCTTTCGAACTTCAACGAAGGCCCATTTGCCATGGTAGGGGACATATATGCATTCAACATGTTTTCGGGTCCGGGTAAGAGGGGCCTCTGCCCATT
>JAANSK020311041.1:0-19172 GCA_011763485.2 Isoetes engelmannii
GACGAGATTTGGGGTTACCTCCAGCTCCCTTGAACTTTCTGTAAAGTTCTTATTGTTCTAATATAATTTTTTACGTCAAAAAAAAAAAAAAAAAAAAACTCATAAGAAGACAAACCAAGAAGATTCGTCATCACTGCAGGACAAAGCTATTCAAGCAAAAAGACAAATCTATTCAAGCAAAAAGACAAATCCAGTTAGGAAATTCTGAATTCAGAAGTGCTTGAGGACTTCTGAAGAAAGAAGAGGCGCCCTCGCCATGTAATCCGAAATGGGAAAAATTTCACGGAATGGAAATGGTGGTTTTGGAACTGGGTTTACCACGTGGCAAAGCTGCCTTCACTTTACAAGCTAATGGGGATGGGCTCTAAATTCTAGAAAAAATTCTGTAGCCCGCTTTAGGCCACATTCTCGGAAAAGAATAACTGTCACGTGTCATCACGTGATTCGAGATAAGAGCAGAAAGTTGCCTACCCGGATTTTACGTATCTATGCATCATGGACGGCTCAGATGTGCGGATTGAAGGATAAGGCAATGAGCGATAAAACAAAAACACAAACAGGCATCGCCATAGCCAGAATGGGGCTGACGACATGCTATGGGCTCCCTAGCAGCAGGCTCAGGATGATGGGAGGCGGCCCTCGTACTTATCCTGGTGGCGTAAATAAATGGGAATGGCGTCGAATGCAACGGGGAAAACGCTTACAATTTCAGAAAGCTAAGATTCTGAGAGAGCGTCAAGTTTTTGAAGAACGTCAGAGAATGGCAGAGTCTCAAGGTTTCTACCCGGTTGATTACTTGAATCCTCAGCTCAGAGATATGGCAGATAGGTTTCGGAGAAGATCTGCAGAGGATTTGTGGTGTGAAAAGGATGGACCCTTTCTTTTCAACAAGGAAGATGGGCAACCTTCTGCTCGTTTTCTTCCTAAAGACAGCATTCATAGTGCTAGATTTTATCATCGAAAAGGTAGATCCCCGCCTCTTGATCTGGAGAAGCAGGTCTTGCCAACAGCTGAGTTGCAGACGGATAGGGATAGGGACGAGGTTAATTCTGAGTCCAACAGTGATGTTCTTGTGGAACCCGATAAAGCTGCGAGGTTACAAAATCGCAATTTGCTGACGAGAGGGGACAACTTTGGCGACGTTTTTCCCATGAGGTAATCCATTTGATAATTGATTAGATGCCATATGATATGATTCCTGTTAAAGTGCCGCATTTTGATCATGTTTCATTAGCCCGTGAAATCTGAATGTCCTCCTTGAAGATGCAGATTTAATCAGCTCAAGCTGAGTCCGTTACTGGTTCAGGCAGTGCGTGAGGAAAGAGGCTTAGAAATAATGAGCTCAGATCAAGAAGCTATTGTGTCTGTTATCCTTGAAGGTCAACCCTCCACTGCCCTGGACCTTTATGAGATTTAAGGAGGTATCACCAACACTTGATCTTTAGGTAAGGGCTTTACAAGCAAGTCTAGTATTGGACTTCTTCCATGTGGATCACAATGTTGGGACGGGGAGGTAGTTTTTGATAGTGTGAATTAGAAGTTGAGTAAGGGAGCTCAATGTTACGATCTTAATGGTGCTATTTCGTAAATGCCCATGATAACCTTTAGAGAATGAGTGATAAAGCCAACATAATGCAGGTGTTAATCAAGGAGGAAATTTGGGTAGTTAGGAATGAAAGTAAAAGGAGAGCATTTTTAACGGTCTTTGAGATGCACACACAACATCTACATTGTTCTCTGGGTTACATCCTTATTCATACTAGTCTATAAGACACACCAGCGTGCAATACCAACATTTCTCTATGGGTCCTGCTTCATTTACCTTTCTTCATATTTCTATTAAAAGATGTAAACAGGAACTTATATGGAACTTGTCAAATAAGCTCAATTTTTGAAGAATGGGAACAAAATATATTGATGTAAGGCAGCGGATATATACATAAAAATGTGGTTTGCACAATCATTTATAAGCTTAAGGTGTCCATATTGTAATGCGCATAGCTCGACCATTGTAAACTTAGATGATATCATGCATGGGAGCCCTAATGCAGAGAACCATGGCCAAAGAACATGATGAGCTACTGGTATGGGCTCCTTCAGCGGGCATCTGATAATGATAGTCATGGAGTTGGCACAACCCTTTGCATTCATATGTTTCCGGCTACTGGTGGAAGAGGATTTGCTGCAGCGAGGGATATCAGAAAAGGCGAGATTATCCTTAGAGTCCCATACGCCATTTTGCTAGGTGTGCATATTGCGAAGGACGACCTTCAACTACAGCAAGCGCTTAATTCTCATGATAGTCTCTTCTCCCAACAGATTTTGGCCTTGCGTTTATTAAATGAGGCGGGAAAGGGACCATCTTCTTTGTGGTATATATACCTGAAATATTTGCCTCGGGGTTATCACACACTTTCTCACTTCTCACAGTTTTAAGCAGAAACAATGAAGGCTGAGGATGCCATATGGGCTGCAAAGAAATAATATCAAGCAGCTTACTCAGAATGGAAATTAGTTCAACCTGTTATGCAGAAGCTTCATTTCAGCTTAAAGTTTGCATCATTCAAAGCCTGGCTCTGGGCGATTGCAACAGTATCGTCCCATTCATTGTATGTACCTTGGGATGAAGCAGGCGTGCTATGTCCTATTGGAGATCTATTTAATTATGACCCAGGTGATTTGGACCATGAAGATACCATGAGGATTACAAATGATGCCATGAAAAATACAGGAGATAATCAGCTTCAGGCTTCTGGATGGAAGAGTGGGAGGCTTCAAGATGGTGGTTATGTCTTCTCACTTCATGTATACTGTTTCTATGCTCGAAGAGACTACATGGAAGGATGCCAGGTTTTTGTGTGCTATGGACAGTACGGCAATTCAGAGTTACTTGATTATTATGGATTTCTCCTTCCGGAGAATCCAAATGATGCTGTCTATATTGAGATGCCTTCTGCTTCTGAGTTTGGTCAGGAGAGAGATGATATCAGAAACCACAACTGTGGAGAAAATGGTTGCTTTATCCATGTAGATGGAAAACCATCCTTTTGCTTGCCTGCGAGTCTGAGGCTTCAGGCAGCCCCTCTAAATCTTGCTAGATCATATAAGTATCTTGCTCTACAAGGATTGCAAATATCAGTACAAATTTATAAATGGTTATCAAGCCATTGCAGGAAAATGCTAGAAGTCTTTTCTACGAGTGTGCAAGAAGACTCGTTTTATAAGGAGGTATTGGATATTTGTCATACATTTTCTGAGTTTAAGCAGCTTTTATGTCATAAGGATATCAAAATTGCGCAAGAGTGGGCAGCGTTCTCAGAAGAATTACAAGTAAAGATCGTTGAGCGTTTAAAACTGGTATATGGTCCAGTTTGTGTTCCCAATGATGTTTATATCTACAGATTAGAACTCTCAACCATGTGGAAGCTTGGGTACAAGGCAGTTCTTCTACGCTTTATATCTCATTGCAAGAACATGGTCAATGAGTTACAGCACCCGAATTGATAGGAGTATTAGAGCCCCTCCTTTTTTGTGGTCTCCAGAAATTGATGGCCTGATGTCAAAGTGCCATGGTATATCATGATCATTATTATGTATACAAGAAATTTATAATTTATCGCGGCGGCCTATTTTAAGTATTTTAGCCAAAAAAATAAATAAAAATATGATGCATGCTTGGTGTTGATATTGTGATGTGTATAATGCTATAAGGCATGCATGCAATCCTTTTGAAAAGGTATTTGATGTAGAATTTTGTAAATATTTTCTGTATGCAGGTAGGGATTTGTTAGCAGTAGCTAGGCATGGTTCTGGAAGAAGTATAGCTGTACTTGTAAGAATTCATCTTGACATTCTAGTTATACTTGTGTGAAAGTTCCTAGGACTAGTTACTGAATAGGATACTCTGTATTCTACTACGGATTTCTCTTTTCATGCTCTGTTTGTCTTGTGTTGGTGCTAAACTTTAGCTGGAACGATTTATGTGATCAATCACGTCCATTTTTTCAGGTATCAGCAATACAAAAGACTCTAGCTGTGACTGCATGTGAGAAAAAATTGACGCGCTTCAATAACGTATATATTTTAATTCTATGCCCAGCACAGCATGACATTTTGAAAGCTCAGAAGAGCGTTGTCAGCTTAATCAGGTTTCTAAAGGATATCGGAGTGCAAATTTTAATGGGTGGCATTAATGTGCAAGCAGAGGCGAAACGCATACAGACTCTGCCATGCCAGGTAACTTGAGCATTCTTTTACTCAAATGGTACCAGGGGATCTTCAATGCAGTAATTAAGATCATAAATGTACAAAAACAACTGATTCTTGCTCTAATATTACAATGTGGTCCAATTCTGGTCTTATTTTGTAAATGATCTCTTGCGGAGGATAAGTTGTAATCCAGCAAGCAAAGTAATGGTTTCTGGAGAGTGGAAGGGACAATAACACAATTGTTTTAAATGAGACGGCCAGCAAGCGTATTTTTGTTGTGTCTTTAAAGATTTCAACCTAACAAGGGTGAAGAAACAAATAGTTGCACCAGGTGCTCAATCTGTTAGAGATTGATATTCTGAAATCCACATTTGAGGCTGTTGCTTGAATTGGAAACCTTTACTGCAATTTTAATACGTGATGGAGTTGATAATTCAAGCAGATTGAACCTTCGTTTTGGCTTCAGTTTTTTTAGGGTTCTGCCCACAGGAGTGTAAGGTACATCACAAAAATTAGTTGATTGGTGTGAGAGATGACATTCCTTACGCGTGGTTACTGTTTGTTTCAAAATCTGCACCATGAATAAGAGAAGAGCACTAATGTATTTTAGTCCACTATTATGTGGCAGCCTGTAATTAATGCAGTTGTAACTAACCTCCACAAGCCGTAGTTTATGGACACTGTAGGACACAACTTGTAGGGTGGCAGGTGAATTTCTTACAATCTGCTCAGCTCACATCTGTGTTTTTATTGTTGATGGATCTTGTGAGGCCGAGGGAAACCCTCTCCTTGATTTATAAGAGAGCATCTCAGAGACAATCACAAAAGGGTGGAGGGACACTTGGTGATAAGTGTGAGGATCAAGTGCACCTTCCTTTGGTTCCTATTTATAGCTAAGAAGAAGGAGAATGCTAGCTGTAAAGAGAAGCAAACGTGCATATGAAGATTTTGTGGATACTGGGCATTTACAAACATGTAATGAAACCTGCCAGACAAATGCTAACTAGAAATTTTCTTATTCGGAAACATTTACAAACATGTAATGAAACCTGCCAGACAAATGCTAAGTAGAAGTTTTCTTATTCAGAAGGAATCTTGTTATGCAAGGTTTACAATTTCAGTCTTTGTTACCTTTCTTAACTTATTGAAGTTGTGATACAGATTCTCATAGCTTCCCCAAGTAGCTTAGCGAGTCACATTGAGACGACCTCAGGATTCGTGGGTCAGCTTCAAAGCTTGAAGCTTCTAGTTCTTGATGAATTAAGCGAAATGCTTGACATGGGATCTCAAAATAACATTCTTCATATGCTTGAGATGCTGCCTGGTGCACGGCAGAGTATTATACTTTCCTCGAGGAAGTCAGAGGAGGTGAGGTCTTACCTTGTAGTATCTGCAGCATTTGTATTCTTATGCTTATAATATTTGAGCTTTTTATAATACAAAGGTCTAAATGATGTGTCAAATATAACATTTTCATCCGTCCATGATCAGATGTTTTCTCTTTGCTCATCTTTCTTTTGCATTTGTGCAGGTGAACAACATAGCAAGAGCTGTGCTGAAACCCGGCCACGTCGTGCTTAATGCTCTGAGCACATATAATGAACCATCCCCGCTGGTATAAATATTTTGAGCAGTCATTTTAGAGCAACTTATTGCAAGAAAAAACACTGCTATTTTCTTTTCGTGTGTTAGGTGTAACATAAAAGTCGTTTGTCGTCTGCAGGAAAGTGTTGGACAGGTTATTATTGTTCCACAAGAGGAGCAGCTGTTAGCCATCCACTCAATTCTTAGGCAGCATCAACCCAACCATAAGGTATAAATATTCTAACTCCCACTACATTCATATTTTTCAGTAGTTAGTGTGGCAAATAAAAATATCAGGCATCATCTTGATAATCTGCCTAACTATTGAAACATGAACAGAGCTCACTATTGAAGTTCATCTTTCATGTGCATGCAGATTATTGTATTCTGTATAAGCTCTGGTATCACAGAGTTCTTGGCAGCTTTGTATAAATCTTTGGGATTCAGTATCATGGAAGTTCATTACCATAAAATGCCCAGCTATCGCAGAGAGATCTTTGATGACTTTTGTAAATCAAAGATTGGGTGTGTCCTGTTTGTATCCAATATCGCTGTACAGGAATTAGTATATTTAAATGCCACTTTTATTCTGCAGGTATTGTTCTCCTGGTATTATTGGGATTTGCACATTTTTACTTATATAAAGTTCCCGCTTTTGTAGGTTGGCTTGCCACCTAGCAAAGAACACTATATTCAACGCGTAGGTTTAACGAGCAGCATAGGCAAGAGAGTAAATAGTATTTTAATGTTACTTCCATTTGAGGAGCCCTTTGCGTGTAATCTTATAGGGGCGCCTATTAGAATGACATCTCCTCCAAATTATGCTCTGCAGGAACAGGTATTGTCCCTCAATCTGATTCCTAGATGTTGTTTTATGTACATGTATTGGACTGGGACTTGGCAGCATCAAATTTAGTTTCAAATATCGTCTCCACTAAAAGAGCTTAACCATGTATTTAACAATACCAAGCTAGCACCGTTAAAGCCATCCCATTGTTCTGGGTATGGGATTGCTTTTCCTACTGCTACTGGACCTGTTGGAGGTGGCAATGCTCTTTCTACTGAACTGAAAGCGTTACCAGAAGATCAGGTGGGCCTGCAGTGGGTCCTTGGCTAATGCATTGAATTCCAGCTTAGACCATATGAATGCTTATCGTCCTGCCTGTCCTAAACGATTTGAGATCTATTAGAGGCAAATAATTACAAAATTATTTATACGTAAGGTGATATTTAGACCTATTTCTGTCCCTATAATTTCTGGAATGTCTAAGCTTGTTAGGTCGCAAATTCATGGTCATATAAATCTCTTGAAACGAGCTTAAACTTAAACGTGGGGTATGGTTGTGCAGGTGAAGGATGCCTTAAAAGAAATGAAATTCAGGACTCTTGAGAAAGCATATCAGTCTTGGCTGGGATATTACATTTCAATTGCTTGGCTTGGATTAGACAAGAGGTCTGTGATTGAGCTTGCAGAAGAGTTCAGCATGAGCATCGGATTAAGTCGGCCTCCAGCTCTTTTGCAGCGTACAGTTAGAAGAATGGGCTTAAGTGGATTGCTGCATTGACCGTTGTTTGCGCAATTTGTATTCCGAACCCTGCATTGTATTTACGCTGTTCAGAGCATTGAAAAGGTGATCTTAGTGAAGGGGCGAGAATACTTTATGTTGCAAGTCTGAGATTGAGGTAGATAAATTAATGTCTGCACTGCTGCAGTGGAAATATTTATTCAAATAATTATCTAGCTTGGAAGTCTTTATAGATGGGGGTTCTCTGAATCATTTCCTCCGTTTTGGCGCACAGTTCTCTTGTATTCTGCATGCACCCAAGAGGTAGAGATATGCTGTAGCTGGTTATATATCTGATTTAGTACCAGTTGCCCATTAATCCTTTACATATGGAAAGCATAGACTTATGAGACATGGAAATCAATATGGTGGCAGACCGTTTGAGTACCAGAGTTATTGTCCCCTAAAGCTTAGCAAGTATTTCTCTTTTGGTTCCTGCAGTTTAGCCATGATTAGTTCTTCCAATTAAGGAACTCATTGTATTTAGACATATGATCCTTTCAATACAATACAATAGCTTGTTTTTCGTATCTTGCTTATTTTCTTGTTCTTTATGGTATCATAGCTTCCTCAAATGAGAGAAGAAATTCTCAAAATTGAGAAAAGAGCTTAAACAGTTTCAAAGAGTGGAGAAGAATGAAGAGTCCCTATCTCAAAGCCGCGATGCTCCGGGAGGTGGTAGAGGGTACTGATCTGCAGCCAGAACTTCCAAAGGAAGGTACTGTTAGTGCAGCAATCTAGAAGGATATGCTTTTGTAACAAAAGGACAGCAAAGACTTAGCATGCACTGCTAAAGAATCAGTTGCAGCTGGTTTGTGGGGAATTTGAGAAGCACTTGGGGATTCTTTCAATTATAAAAAATTTGACATGGAACTGATGTTGCATACCCAAAGAATGGCGCAAATCTTCGTGTACAGAAATGAAAGAACTTTTCAATCAAATATTTAAAAGACACTTCGGGTGTATAAACCTCTTTCTAATTCTTGGAGCCATGCAGTGGAAATCATGCTTACTAGTCCGGCAAAAAGCGAGAACATGGGAGGAGATTGTAGATGATGAATCACTCTGAATGACATGACACGACACAGAATCGAGATCTCCCTAAAAGGATAGTTTTCCTATGCCTGGAAGGCTATCCGGAGAAGCTCAACTGCAGATGGCACTCTACTGAAACCAAATCAATGCAGGATTTGCAAAGGCTTTGGCCATCATGCTTTCCAGTTCCAACAAGCTATCTCGATCTTTAGGACTTGCTCTCTCATGCGCTGTCGAATCTGTTCAAAATGTTTAAGCTCCAACCTCAAGGAGAGCCAGTTGTATGCTGGAAGAAGCTTGCATTTCAGAGATGTTTTATTTTGATGCAATGTTTTGCAAGATGTGAGATATTTCGTTTCCAGAAGAAAGATTGACCTTGAAAGGTATTTCTCATCCTGCAGAAGCTAATCATTAGTGATGGTACAACTACACTTAGAGTTGATTCAGGCTGTGGTTAGATCTTCTCATGAATTGCAGCCATTCAGTTGAATCCAAAGCCGAAATTGAGATTGCTGCCAAAGGCATTTTTAGTTTTCCTCTTTCAGAAGGGAGTTCCATGCCTATTGTTGATGCATTATGCATACCAAGTCTTAGCAAAAGTCGTCTATATATTGCAAGGTTAGTTGATGCGGGGCTCAATATCTTTTTCACAAGAGATGCTGCCTTTTTTTACTAAGCTGTAACCAGTGTACCTGGATCTCTTCTTGCTTGTTGCTTCCGAATGGGTAATCTTATATAGCTAGATAAACATTAGATTCAAAGATGCCACATCGTATATATTGTGTGGCCACGTGACATTATAGATGTTCATTTGTGGATCAATCTCACCACCACTCTCCACAATGCCAAATTTGGGCAATCCATAGTCGTCGTTGAAGTTAGGCTTAGCTCTTGGTCTCCTGATCTTATGCTTAAGTTCTGCTGTGAGCTCATATGCCAGGAAGATCATGCCTTAAAAGCAGTCATATGCATATTGATAAATGTCAGCCAGAGTGAGCAACATTCATTTTCCTTTCCATAGCATGGTTTTAAAACTCTTAAAGGGGAAAGTTTCATCCCTTGATGAACAAAGTTTTTCTTTAAAAAGGAATAATTTCTCAGTTAAAAATAGAATTCTTCTCTCAAGTCTTTGAGAGGGGTATGTGCTATAACTCTACAAGCACTATTAACTCATCATTCTCCTTATGTTTGACATGGCGTTTGCTGATCAAAGAGATGTCCGTTCAATTCAAAATTCCTTGGAGCTCTTGCTGCATGTTTTCTAATTCTTATAAGCGTACTGCCTTACAAATTCACCCTTGTAATTCATAGGATCTTATCAATAAGTTGCATTTGATGGGCGGATCAACTACTACCATAAGCAATCGTGAGAACATGATCTATTGCCATAAGTAATAATGAGAACATGATCCATTTTTTATGAT
This sequence comes from Isoetes engelmannii, assembly GCA_011763485.2. Taxonomy (NCBI): domain Eukaryota; kingdom Viridiplantae; phylum Streptophyta; class Lycopodiopsida; order Isoetales; family Isoetaceae; genus Isoetes; species Isoetes engelmannii. The sequence goes on from JAANSK020311041.1 coordinate 9,818, forward strand.
GGAGGGAGGGATAATGGCACGCATTACACGATGGGACTTTTACCCACCCACTTCTTCTATCTGGCAGTGACCAGTTGTTCTGTCGGATGATCAAAAGAATCCGACATCCTAACAAGATCTCATGATTTTATACCAACCTTAATAACAATTAGTTCCTTGCAATGTTAAGGAATTGCTCCCTTGCCTATAAAAATTGCCACTGTTTAGATTATTATATATATATATATATATAAATAATAATAACTTCTTTTTGATTAACCAAAATACATTATAACATAATTTGGTAATAAGAACTTACATATGGCACACTACTATCCTAACCATGTTGTGTGTAATCCCATACCTTAACACACTTGCCCTCAAGTTTTATAGCTAACATCAAATCTCAGTCGTTGGAGTGGTGTTACCCACTTATGAACATCGCTGATGCATAACTGCAGGGGTTGAGCTTCCTCTTTTCAGAGAGTAACCACTCAACTTTAGAAGAAACCAATGAGTACTACGCCGAAGATGATAAGAAACTAGCACAAGCAAATTTGAGGAATACAAAGATAAGTTGCCAAAATACTACTTAGTATAAGTTGTTTGCGATCTTGCTTATCTGACATTCATAGGTCATCTTCAGAAGGAGTAGTGCCATATACTTGTGCTTTCATTTCAAACACATTGTTACCTAACTTCATATTTTATATTTCTAACAAAGCTTTCCTAGAAAAGATACAATTTGAAGAGATACGTAATGTTTTGAATATAAATATGTTGGACTATTTTGATGTAATCTATAAGTGCATATCATGCATGCCTTTTCCTAGTTTTCATAGCTTCCCTTTTTGTGCTTTTGTTAGAGTGGAGCTTTTAGTTATACATTCCTCTTGAATTGTTCTGTTTGTAGCCATTTTCCTAACATTATAACTTAAACTCTGCATTGCAGTTGTAAATGCTAATATAAGATGCATATAATTTGAATTACATAGTCCAAAATTACTAAAGAGAATGCATGATTCTGCCTATTTGACATGTCTAATGAGACCCTATGAGATGATTCCTTTGAAGTTGCATTAAACGGAAGGTGTTACGGAAGGTGTTAAGGCTGCTTACAGTAGGTACTGCCTACAGCATGGCAAAATTAATTGTACATGAGACATACGTGGAGTTCTTATAACAAGTAATTCCATTCATTTTTGGAGAAATATATGCTTTCACATAGAGATATTCTATTTCATTGTTGGGCATGGTGGTTGTGTTTTGGGGGGTGGGGGTTGTGTCCATCGACTGCGCACTTAAGCGTAGCCATTTGGGTACAAGGCAAAATAACCAACAAGATAGGACACATGGCAAGTTTTGTCCCATACAAGGTGGCAATGCCAACTCGGCTTACAAAGTGCCAAACTGGTGGGGGTACTAGTACTACCAAGGCTAAGGTGGCAGCCACATAGGCTACCAGGGTAGCTACTGAAGGCTGCAACACATAATTGGACTGATTTTTTCCCTGGGTAATGAAGGCCAATCTTTCAAGTAATCTATGAAGAGCTCAAAAAACTGATAAGATTGTTAAAGAACACCATGACAACGCTTGAATCTACCTTTAAGCACTTAAAAACAGTTTTGATCAAATTTTTATGCTTGATATTTTTAAGCACCTGAAAACAGATTTGTCAAAACAAACTTGAATTCAAGCAGCAATGCTGAAACCATTAGTCTGCCTTGAATCTATCCACTTTGTTTCTTCTGTGTAGACTCTGTGTAGAATATTTAAAACACAAAATTTTAATATCACTCATCTTTAACCCAACAAAGAAAAATACCATGACAGTAACCTTGCCTCACTTATCCAAACTGTAAGCAGTAAGGCCCTTCACTTAATCTCATTCAGCAGTTTATGTGTATGTAGCTATCAATCATCTTATGGCCAAGGCATGCTGAAGTATCATGTTGTCCCAGGTACTTTGTGGTGCAATTTCAACAATGGAGGCTCTTCCTTCCCCACTCTCTGTCTGAACATATAGCTGCATAAATATCTCGTGGAAGTGATGCTCTAGCCTGATGTCTGGCAGATGCAACCGAATTCTATTCCTGGCTTTAACGACTTGCATGTTTCTAAAATGGCCTGCTTTGCTATTCCCAGCTGCAGCTAGAAGAGCAGGGAGGGCTGAAGAATCCGCCCCCCACGACTGAAGAATCCGGCCTCAGACTGGACTGAATTATCCGGCCCCCTCCTTTACAAGCAAAGGGCCCCCCTTCTGACCAATCCGGCCCCTCCTTCTGATTCTCAAGAAACACACGGATGAAGCCAATACCAATCAAGAAACACAGATTAATCAAACACAGATCAAGAAACAGCAGCAGGGGGGACCGTTTGCTTCAGTCGGGCCTGGGGCCGGATTCTTCAGTCGAGGGGGGCCGGATAATCCAAACTATCCGAAGAGCATCCACGCAACATCCATTTCCTAATTATCAAGTTGAACTGCCACATCACAATAGGTGTGACTTGAAGCGAAGTCTGCCATGTCACATGTTTGCATAACTTTAGTATCTGCTCATAGTGTGGTGTAGGTAGGTTATTCTAGGTAGGTTATCTTGTTAATTCTAAGATTAACAAGAAGATTTGCCTTACGTGCAAGCAGAGGCAAGGGCAATGGAGGACAGCCTTAAGAGCAATCTAGCTATCAAAGTTCAATACAAGGTTCTAGCCAAGACACTACATGGATAAAAGCATGATTTGCCCTTAGAGCAGCTGCCAGTATCTATCAGAAAATTGTTAGTCTGCAAAACATTAATTTGCATTCGCATAAAGGAGAATCCATTCGGTTAACATAGAAGAGTCCTCATCTGTTAGAGATGTATCGTTTCCTCATCCCTGTGCACTGCCCAGCAAGGACAAACCAATTACTACATCCGTGTGACAACTGCCTACAGCAATGATAAACCAACTACTGCTGTGGTAATCTTGAAAAGTACAAGAACTTATCTATTTCTTCCATGTGCAGCTCCTAATATCAGAATTATCACCAAATAAAGCACATGCTATGGATATTATGGCCTAATACTTCATAGAGCAATGCTCGGCAAATAACATTCCTCATAGACTTGTTAATATGCTGCTCTACTAATGTGCATCCAGCTAGGCTATGCATCTTGTGTTAGGGCAAAAGGTCACGTATATAGCGGAGTTATCCTTATCAGATAATTAAACTAACTATACATGTCACATAGAATATCTGCCCAAGGAAGACTAAATAATGTAACATAGTAGCAAGCAGAATCTTAAGTATCTGCAAACAGCCCATCAGCACTTGTTCAAAGTGTTAATACTACACAGACCCTAGATTACCTAACGCGAATGCCTAAGCACAAGGAATATCTAAATGCTCTTGCATGTTACATACATCTGTGATTCTATAAGAATCACAGATGCATGTAACATGCATCTGTGATTCTTACAGATGCATGTTACATGCAAGAACGTTTAACACAAGAACTTCCCAATAAACAGGTACATAACTGTTATGTTCATGTGCAGCTTGGAAAATTAGATTCTATAAATTTAACATGCTTACACTAAGCCAAGCCATTACTAGGCAATATTACAAGCATCCTACTGTTACAAATGCAGAAGCTATACTACTTTATCCCATTAGCATTTACTACTCCAAACCTCTAGGTTAGGAAGCAGTCAGATTATAGCTTAATATCCTGCTTTATAAGCATTCAAAGAGCCACTACTACAAGAACAGTATGGATTCAAACATGAACAATTGAGCGACCTACCTCAAGAAAGCATGTAATCGCTGCTGCCAGAAATGATTTTTGAGGATCCAAGCTTCCATTCTAAAACAACAGAATCTATTCAAAATTTACAGACATTTGTCAAGAATGCGGGCAGCAAGACGCCAATTAGTTAGTAAGGTATCCGGCATGAGGACTGGTAAGAGGACGCCTACTTGGTATGGTAATGGCAGCCTATGTGGTCGGATCTACAAATCCTCCTTCCGTCCTTTTCCACGTGTGCAATGGCCACCCATTGGTCCAACAAGACGTCCAAATTTCATGAATATGGACAATACCAAGTTGATATTACTGTACACTTTAGGCACTAGATTTACTGTATATTTATGCAAATAGATTTTTGTTGAGACGTCTTTGTCTTTGTGTGGAACGAGTTCATAAATTACATAAATGAAACTGCATCATTCAGCAACCATCAGGCCAGATATTTACTATTACCAAAGAACTTCGAACTCGCTGTAAATTCTAAACCCAGGAATTCACACTGCAGGAATTCACACTGTGGCCTAAAGCTACAGAGTTGACACAACATTTGTGTATCAAGGCTTCCACTCTAAAGACCACAACATCCATCCTTGCTTTGTTCTTTTGTGTTTGTTTTGCACAGAAGCTGCTATGGGGCCTATGTTATTTGCCTGTCTTTTGTCACTAGTTTTATCTCCTCTTGTTCAATCTGCCATCATTCATGATCATTGTTTGCCAGATCCAATTTGGAAGCAGCTCTGGCGCTCCACAAATGCGACCCGCCTCAGAGACCAAGCATACACCTCTAAGTTTGTTGGTGGAGTTGTCAATGGAACACTTGATCCTAACTTCTATGCCAAGTATAATGTTCAAGATGCTTATTGGGTTTTGAATGTTGGGTATATTTGGGGAAATGTTTCTCAGGTTGCTACATGTCCTAACCTCAGGGCATTTGCCACTAAAAAGAATGCTTCTTGGGTGGAATATGGCATAGAAATGTTCAAGAACCTTTCTGTGAAACATGATGGTGCCTCTGCTGGAGTCCAAGCATCCAAATATCTAACATTCATCAAAGGATCTATCTCCAAGTATGGCCCTGAATATGTGCTTGTTTCAACATATGCTTGTGCAAAGCTTTGGCCTTATCTACAAGAAAGATGTAGAGGTGATATAGGCAACATGAAGCACCTAGATCTAATGAAAAATAATGTGTATTCTAAATGGTGCAACGGAGGAAAAGAACCACAAGATCAAGAAACACTCATTCAGGAATCTTACGAAAAGAAATTGTTGAAACTGGATGTGGCAATTGACATGTTCAATGAGGGCTTGAATCATGAAGTAGCCTTCTTTAACAATGCATGAGAGAAGAAGCAAGTTGAAGTATTTTATTCAGGATAAGGATGGAATACCATTGCCGAGTGTACTTTACTACTATATTGTATCTTTTAGTTAAACACGTAATAAGGTTTGAGAATAATGTTATTTCAATTTGAGCTCCAATATATGCAACATGGATTAGAAGGAGGAGCAAATGCAAGGTTGAACTTGATCTAAAGTACAAAAATAACCGTTACAATAAAACTAACGAGTTAAAAGTTATGTGGGTTTTTCATAGTAGCCAAACTTCCAGCAATCAAGATTATATCATTTGCATCTAATAAAAGTGAATAGGCCATCAATGGAGCTTATGCACCGCCTAAAGACATTGCCCAAAGATTCAACTCATCATAACTAAATGCAAGCAATGTGGAAGACAATTGTTTTACCTCAATATTGCTTAATACTTTTTATTATCTAGCTAACGCTGAGTAACAAATGAGCCTTTCTATAAAGCATTTATAAATCTATTGGCACATTTAATGCACTCAACCCATGCCACAAGTTGCCGCTATACTAGTATAAATAGCGGGATGTTAAGATCAATGCAAAAAAAAATGTCGCTTTGTCTCTAATGCTAACATTCACATGGTTTCTTATGAAATGTTTAGATGTAGACCTAGCTTGGCATGTTCTCTGATTAGTTTCACTTCATGTACTTTTGTTTATGTGGTTGTAGCAAACGGTTTAACCCCACAGCTGCTCACTAGAATAGTTTTTTTAAGATGCATTTGGTTAAAGTGGGTCTCATGTCATTCCCACTTTTTTTTTGGAACTGGCTTATATGGACTTGCAATAATTGCATTTATGCGTTGTCGTCGATGATAATAGTGTTGATCATGTTGAAATCCTGGTAAGTTTCGTAAACTTCTTTGAGCCTCTTTACCATAGTAGGCTTCCCTTTTGTGATTGCCGGATCGAGCTCATTCACGAGCTCAACTTTTCATTGCCCCATACTGGGATCTTGATTCTTTCCTTGCTTGGACTTGCATCTGGAACTGCTCTTGAGCCTGTATCCTCATTTGCAACATCCTCTTTTTCTGCACGTCGTTGACTTGCACCAGAATCATTATTATGGAAGGAGAGACGAGCCGAACTATGTCTAGAAGCTTCTTAGAGTGACGATGATAATGATAACTGAAATAATAAACAAATGCAATTTAGTAATGTTCTTAAGGCTTTCTTGATTCGTGGGTCAAGAAAGTTCTCAATAAGACAAAAACAGATTTGCCCCTCGACAGGCAAAAACATGGAGTATCACATCTAATTCAGCATGGAAAGGGTACTCACTTCATGTGAAGTATATGTTCGACCAGATTTGCGTTACCCACGATTTAAGAGTGTCCCTTGGTTGTCCGGACTGTTGCTTCCTCGTCCTCAGATTTACCATCTTCATCCTGACTCTTTATATCTATCTTTCTATTTTAAAAATGGTAATGAAGTAGATCCAAGTAGGACTTCATCGTTTCAACAAGTGTCTTGTTCCCAACTATAGATATTGGCTTTATTCCAAATAGCATAGCCCCTTGGGAGAACAGACCGTCCATATACCACTCCACCTTTGGCCATATATGAATCCTGGGGATTGGACCTTTGTTAAATGACGAAACTTCCTCCATAAACGTCCTGCCCTTCCATGGTTCCATAATTTCTTGAGAGCGCATGAACTTATCCACAGAGTGATACTAACTTGGTCACCACTTGTCGAAGTCCATATGTAGTTGAGAAACCAAAACAAAAAATATGTTGGCAAAAAATGGTGACTTCGGTAGTCCAACTCTGCGTTCATGTTCCAGATCATATACGCAATACAAGATTCTATTATTAAAATTATTATCTGCTGCCTACTGTGAGATGGTAGTTGTCCGAGCGCCAAGCATGTAGAAGATCAAGAAACTGAAAGTATCGAGATCGGTCATATCCAAACATGTCTTATACCACTGTTCAAGATCGGTCTTATCATAGAATAAGGTAGGGCCATCAATTATATTCATGGCAAAGGAAGGCACAGACTCCGACGCTATCTCCAGACCACCGAACCCCCTGTGACCCAAGGTTACCAAGAAAGGTGGAGAGGTATCATCAGTATTAAAAACTACAACCCTAAATCCAAGTTTGCACTTTTTTCCCATAGCACGTTCAGGAAAGGCTTCAATTTTGACGTTTCTCTGCAGTTGGTTGGTGACGTAGGGCTGGCATAGTCGGGTTAGTTCCTTCCTGTCGGGTTAGTTCCTTCATCATCAAGTGAGGCCCTTACCTTAAAGTAATCAAAATCCCAGCTCTCATTGTAGGCCACGTTGTAAAATTTTGTATGCCCTCCTCCGATGCATACCTCCTCTTCAGGACCATGGGATAGTCCTTTGCATCCTGCACTTTTGAGTTCCTTATCTTCCTTAGCAAAATCATGTTATCCAATATCTTGCTCTGTAAATCTAGCATTTCCATGTCAGTCAAGCCCTGTATCTTCTTCATAAATTGTTTGTCAAACAACTTTGGGTCTGGCCTTGTAGGGAACTGTCCATTGCTGTCTTTAAGCTTACCCCTTTGCCACAAAGCCCATAGCTCTATCCATTTTTCCCAGATAGGTTCATTGCACAATATTAGATCATTTTAGAGTAAAGTTTAAGGCAGCCATGTCTCGTAAATGGTAAAACTAATTTAACTAATCTAGGTTAGCCCTAGGCCTAAAACTTTCTAAGGCTTGGCTAAAGATTTTAAAACTTGGAATTTCCAATTTCTTGTGGTTGGCTAAACATTTCACATTTTTATGATTTTTTTATTTTTTATTTTTTCCTTTCCGAAGGCTGGGGATGGCCATTCCCACCACCCATAGCAGACCCCTGCACTCCTTTCATACCTGCTACTACAGGGGGAGGCCACAAACGGGCCCCTAAACCTGCTTCTTTGCAGGTACTCCCAGAGGCGGGACCCACAAAAATCCCCCCGCGTATGACAGCCCCTGCAACACGCGTGGGTACTGGAAGCGACACCTGAGGGATGTCACCAGTCTCCCACATGGAGGGCAGCATACTACCTCCACGATGATTTCGAACACACTGCTTCAACTGGCCTTGCGGCCCCTGGGATACGCCCAGTCGCAAATTCGGACCTACTCCCGCAGGATCCACATCCAAACGGCCTTGCGGCCTCTGGGATACGCCTAGGCGCAACCTTGGGATACACCCAATAGTTTCAAATGGCCCTTATAAGAGCCTTACTCAAATACATAACTATTTCTATGCTACCACCTACACCTAAGTCATCAAAATGTTAGATTGCTAGAACCTAGTCTATATTATGACACCTACGACACTAAGATGTACCCAAATGGACTAAAGGATCTTAACAGATGGATCATTCCCCCTTTATAAAAATTAATCATGACCCTAACGATATCCCTAACCTCAATAATTTTACTGCATGATTGTAACCTGACCATAGGACCTTTTGACATCTAAGACCCACTATATTGACCATTATACTTGCAACAAAAGACGAGAATTCTTACAATTAAAATAACTTTACCCTAAAGACTGCTTAATAAAAAATATAACCTATGAGGCTATTTTTTAGGATAATAAAGATCCAGATATTAGCCAAACCATTTTTTTTTTATACTCTAGATTATGTCTTAGGCAGAGTGAACTTTAACGGTGGTTATATCTCTTAAATGGTAACACCAGTTTGTCTATTTTAGGCTAATTCTAAGCTTAAAACTTTCTAAGGCTTGGCTAAAGTTTGCAAACTTTGGAATTTTCAAGTTCCTGTGTTTGACTAAACTTTTCACATTGCGGCATCTCTGCCGACAGCACTATGTACCCCCGATACCGATCCTTTATACTCTGTGGAAGCTCCGTCTCTTCTGCAATACTTGAGCTACCCTTATGGAATGCTTCCCATCCACAACCCAGAACTTCATGTCTTTATGTCTGCTCCAACTGACTAACTCACATGTAGCTCTGTTAAATGGAATCATGTTGGCTGGCATGGGATCTGATACGGGATGAAGCACCATAAGGTTAAGAATCTCCAGCATGTGAACTGCATTGAACTCCCTGTGATTAAAGAGGATCGTCTCTTATGTCCACACTCTTCGCCGTCTTATATCCAACATGTTGTGACACAATTCCCGAAGGATAATACTCAGCTAGCTTTTCCATCCTCGAGGCTCCCCTTTGTATCAACTTGATTTGTGCATTGGGATTCAAGAACTAAGAGTCTATCC
>JAANSK020311152.1:0-19170 GCA_011763485.2 Isoetes engelmannii
CGAAGCTTCGATTGTCGAAGAAAAAAAAAAATCGGAAAAAAAAAAGCCAACTGTAAATGACAATCGAAGCTTCGATTGTCATGACAATCGAAGCTTCGATCAATCGAAGCTTCGATTGTCGCTGCGCCAACACCCCAAAAAGGGGAGCCAAAAAAGACCCCGATTTGATATACTCAAAGATGTTATCCAACAATGCAAGGCATTCACTTGAACTAAATGTACCCACCAATATTTAAATGATGATATTTAATATTGAGATGTATAAGGGAATGGAGGTTGGGACTACATTCTCGGTGTTGCAAGTGGGGTCCCCAGACCAGTGTTAGCCGGGCCTGCAATATCGAGAATGGAGGACTAACCTCCGTTCCCTTAGAAAATAGAAATAGGAGAGCTATTTTTCAAACCTTTTCTTCCATTTTGTACAAAGTTCTTTGAAGAGATTTGAAGAGATTTGACAAAGATTGAAGCATTTGAACAGATTTGAACAGATCTGACACTATGCCTGCGAAGGACACAATGCTATGCATTGTACCTAACAAATCGCGTGTTTGGTGTGTTGTATTTAGAAATCATACACAATCCGGCGAGGAAGAAGCTTTCTTCAATTCGGAACCTTAATATACATTCTATATCCTGAACCCCATATCACCACCATTGCATTATTTTACGAAATAAAGAGTTCAAGGGCAGCTATGATTCTTTCCAGGGCCACCGTTGATCTAGCCCGCGAAGAAAAAGTCGTGTAACATATTTTATCGGAAGGGGTTTGAGCCATCGACCCAGCGCCGACGAGAGGTTTAAGAAAATGCTCGGTAACCAACATACTCATCTCGACAATCATCGTCTTTTAATTTATCATCTAATTTTAGCAGGATTTCATGAACTAACGTTGTGTCGAAGATTGTCGATTGAATGGTCGAGGTAGCGTGATGAGCTGAGGCAATCGATCGGGCGAGCGCGGAGGTGGCAGGTAAGGTGTATCTGAGTAATAGTCTTAGAAGCTGTTCCGGGATGTTCTGTTTGTCTTGGTAGAGATGTAATGCGATGCACACTAGGGCGAATTCTTTTCCCTGGGCATCGATTCTAGGCATTTCGGGGCTCTCTGATTGTAGCTGCTGATGGATCAAATGTGTTGCCATACTTTAATCCAGTCATTTTTTTTGTTCTATCAAAGTACAAGAGGCTGCATATGTCGTCGCAGGATCTGAGCCAGACATTCTTAGGGTTTGTTGTGGGGACATTGGACAGGAGTATTACAGAGATTGGCATTGTAAGTATGGAAACCTATCTATGCTATCCGTGTGAATCTACGCTATGCATTAAAAGGGATGAGCTCTAACCCTTTGCGAAATACATGTGGATGATTGCAGGTAGGTAACATGAGGCAAATAATTTCTGGTACGAACATATGAATTCCTAGAAAAGATATATCAGAAATTGTTGGTGATTGTGCCTTGGTAAGTTATTGATTGTGTTTATTGTAGCCTAATGTTTATTGTGCATACCTAGAATTATGCATCTGGGCATATACTATACATCTGGGTAGGTCCTCTCCTATGGCCAATGGAGGCAGCAGACCTCTGCCACGCCATAGCCCTGGACGTTGAATCAACCTGTTTGATTTGCAAATGAAAGGGAAGGAGTTCCACGATGAATTGTAGACATCTTGATCAACTTAGGCTCAAGATGTTTGCAAATAACAATTACAGGAGCAGATACAGAAGGTGCGCAGTTGAAAGCTCAATAGATACAGAATTTACAGTTGGAAATTGAATGGGTTCTTACAAATACATGTGTTTCTTCATCTCGACTCTGGTTCTTAACCATTAACTATCTTTATCCAGCTTCTTCTGTTGACTCAGCTCCACCATGGCCACATGCCGTTTGAATTGGTAACGTCATTGCTTGCAATTTATGGAGCCAGGATGAGAAAATCACGGAAACCTATGATTCGTAGTTCCGTGCCTGTCTACTGAACGATGGCAAGAACATTTGTTGCATGGGTGACTAGCAACGGCCAACATTGCCCAATCCGTTTAGGCATCTTAAAAATGTAACAGAGCAAATGTTTATAGCCTATTGAAATATACCCAGCCAGCATTGCACCCCATCATTCTGAAATCCAGGTTAGAACTCTATATCTTTCTGTTTGTACATTTTTAAGTGCGAACCTGACAAGCATGATAGACTATAGGCGTCTGTGTTTAAAATGTGATAACTCGAGTTGCAGAGAATTACTAGCCCATGCATGTACTTTTAGAGCTATCACTACCTGGGCACATTGAGAATTTGAACCATAGGCCAAGTAATCCATGTGGCCCATCTTGAAAGATGCATTATATGTATACACGGCATGATGGAGTTCATAAGGAAACATGACATAAGACTTTTTAACCTTGGAGAATGAACCATATCCTGCACAGGATAGTCAGTACAGATACTCCTCCTTAGTCAAGCCAATCCACAGGTGTCCGGTTAGGATGCATTAGTGTGTGTTTATGGTAGCCTAATGTTTATTGTGCATACCTAAAATCATGCATCTGGGCATATACTATACATGAATGTAGGCAATGTTGGCATCTCTGGTAGGTCCTATTCTATGGGCGGGGTTGGGAGTCTGTGCAGTCCTATTTGTGGGCACTCTATGGACATTATTTTTTGAGTAGAGCTAATGCAAACTGTCGTGCGCATTTTAGAAAGTGTGTTTGGATAGATGGGGGATATATATGCTGTAATTGATCTTTGCAACCGGAGTTTGCATTTGAAGTTACGACATACCTAGGATATATATTCTACGTTTTTTGTAGTCTGAACCCTGTGTTTGAGAAATTGAAGAGTAATGGGGCGAAAAGTGAAAGAGGGTGTGTCTAAAGATAAGGATATTGAATCCTGACATAATTGGTATGCCAATTTGCCAAAGGAGAGGAAAGATGCAATGAAGCAAAAGCAAAGAGAGTATGCAAACACACGGTATGCCCGGCGAAAGAGTGAGCAGGCTGTTGTATCAAGTAATTGCAAGGTTGAGAAAGAAAGAAAGAAAGATTATATTAACGTCTACGAGAGACCACTTGGGTCTATGAGACCATTTTATACAGCAATCATGACCATATGAGGCACGGGTAGGGGTTATGCCTGAGCCCAATGTCGTGGATACCGTAGATAAGGTTGTCAGTATGGAGACAGATATAGCATCACACGAAATATTGATGCTATCATTGGAGAAATGTTAGATGCTAATTGCGAGGAGGAGGTGGTGGTGAGCGCCGGGGCAGATGTCCGGACGGAGCACAGCTGAGGGAGCATTCGGCAGTTGAACTAGTTCATGAAGAATGCACCGAGGGTATGTCTAGGGATAAAAAAAATGAATCCCGACGTAATTGCTATGCTAATTTGCCAAAGGAGAGGAAAGTTGCAATGAACCAGAGGCAACGAGAGTATGCAAAGGCACGGTATGCCCGGCGAAAGGCTGAGTGGGCTGTTGCGTCAGATTGCAAGGTTGAGGCGCGGTTAGGGGTAATGTCTGAGCCCAATGCAGTGGACAGTGTAAATGGGATCATCAATATGGAGACAGATATAACATCAAACGAAATGATGATGAATATTGATGCTATCAGCGTGGAAATGCCGGATGTTAATTGCGAGGAGGGGGTGGCGATAGGCAGTGGGGTAGAGGTACAGACGAAGCAACCGGGAAAGCATTCAGCGGTTGACATGGTTCATGAAGAATGCACCGAAGGTGATTCTGCTCAGCAGTGTGACCATCTGCCAATTATGAGGAAAACTGGAATACAAAGGAAGCAGCAGAGTAGACAGCAACAGCAAGTATGGCGTGATAGATTGAGGCATTCTCATGCAACGGCAATAAAATCTAGAAATGCTGACCATAGTAGGGATTACCACAGAAAACAAAGGCGTGCACCCAAGAAACAAAGAACATGTGCAGATGCAAGGGAGTATTGGGAAATGAAACGTGCAGAAATGAACTTGGCAAACAACGTAGAGAAATTTGATGGCTGCAAATGGTCCAAAATTTGCTGCCATTGTGGGGTGGAGTTGATGAAGGACGCGGCTGATTCTTTTTGTTGTCAAGGTGGAAGACATATATTGCCTAAATTGCCTCAGCTCCCCTGCGTTAGCACTGTTATACAATGTAAATGGTTTTAGTCAACTCAGTAGAAAGGTGAACCATTTATTTTCATTTACTGCATTGTGCGTGTGCGGGCAATTTATTAAGCTAAAAACACCGTCGTATGTTGCAATGATGGGGCGGGCATATCATCAAATCTTACTATCGTCAAAACTCCATCAACCTTTGCATTGGTATATCCATGATGACGGTGACAGATATAGTGTTGCCACAGAAAAGCGGGTGCCTCTTGAATGGGTATGGCAAGTTGGTGTATTGTTACAAGAGGTAAACCCCTTCTCAAAATCGTTAAAGATGATGAGTAACATGCATATGCAAACTGCAGTGTTGAGTATCAGTGGGAATACTGCTGCAAAATGAGGTTGCAGCCATAGCAAACAATAGTGTCTCAATAAACCCACGGAGTGCTGTTTTTTGGGTTCATAATGATAGTCGGCCTGTTTACATGAATATACTGGATCTATTGTACGAACCACTCCAATATCCATTGCTGTTCCCATACGGTACAGCTGGTTGGGAGCCACACAACAGGTGGAATATGTTACAAATCAATTGGTACAGAACTCGAGTTTTACAGGAGGAGGTATTCTCATTATTAGGACGTCTAGCAAATGAGTACTTAGTTGACATGGATATAAGGAGAGAACTCCTAATACTGGTGTTGACTACGCATAGGCTGATGAGGGAGCTGTTTCTGGAAGATGAGAAATTGAACTTCATTGCTACACATGGATATAAGGAGAGAGCTCCTGATACTGGTGTTGACTACGCATAGGCTGATGAGGGAGCTGTTTCTGGAAAAAGAGGTACTAAAATACCAGCTTCCTTTTTGAGATGCGACGCATGGTGTTCAATCCAAATTGCGGATGCATTGGCATTGGCAAGGGCAAAAGGCCACCCAAGTTTCTTTGTTACAATGACAACTAACCCAGATTGGCCAGAAATCAAAACAAAACTCCGGCTTGGGCAAACAGCTGCAGCTGCAGATATTCCATTAATTGTGGTTAGAGCCTTCCATGTTTGGCTTGCTACGCAAAGGCACTATTGAGAAAGTATTTCGGCCCAATTGTATATATGATTCATGTCATTGAATTTCAGAAACGAGGCCTTCCGCATGCACATATTGTTTTCAGGACAGAGCCGCAGATACCATTAGAGGCAGTTGACTGCATTATTTTGGCTGAAGTACCAGCCGTTGGAGACCTGCGTAGTAAGGTACAGAAATATATGATTCACTATCATTCAGATAGATGTAAGAAAGATAAATATGTCGCTGGGATTTTCCAAAGACCATAAATCCTTATACGCATATAGATGGTATAAAGGGTATGCACAATACCGCCGACGAACAAAGAATGATATCAATGTCGTGCCGTACAATCCCTTTTTATTTTCTCAATTGGATTGCCATGTTAATATAGAGATATCTGCGACTGTGCATATTTTTATGTATTTGAATGCCTACCTTTACAAAGGATTTGACAAAGTGCAATACCATGTGGATGTGCCTGGAAATGAGCGCACTGAAATAGATGACTATATAAGTGCAAGGTACCTCTCAACAACAGAGGCTGCATGGAGAATATTTTCTTTCCATATGACAGAGAAGGAACCAGCAGTGAAATGTTTGGCATTGCATCTTCCTGATAGAAAGGCAGAGTCATATTCAAAGCGAGCTACCGCGTCGACTTCTTGAACGTTATTTTCTAAGATCATGTGATCCAATATTTGCAGGTCTGACTTATATTCAGTATCATGAACAATATCAAATGAAACCATCGGATCGAGTTTCTAGTTTCTGCCTGCTCACCAAATGAATGGTATGAGGAATTAGCGGTTGGGATAACAAGGAATATTGTCTCGAAACGTTCACAGGTGGATATTGTTTGTAGAATAAGGCTCGTTTTGCCTCATGTAGGTGAGCTCTTTTATTTGCGGCAGATCTTGCTACACAGCAGTGCCACCTATTGGATTTAATGACTTTCAATGTTTAAAAATTCGATACATATTAAAGCACTGCCATTGCAATGGGTTCGATAGAGCATGACAAAGAGGGATTTACAGTTATGGATGAGGCAATAGCGTCATTATATACACCAGCGCAGCTACGCTTTTTATCCACGCTTTTAATATTGGATGGTGCACCTTTGACGGATACGTGGGACAAATTTAAACCAAGTTTGCTATCTGATTTCCTAGAAAGTACATGTAGGAACGAGCAGCTTGCGGAACAGAAAGCATTGCTTTGTATTGAAAATATCCTCACACAGCAACAACAACAACAACAACAACAACAACAACAACAACAACAACAACAACAACAACAACAGATTATGGGCTGCCACCGATCATTATGCACTCCAACGCTGTCCTGGAGGAATTGTTGAAATTTACAAATGATGCATTGTATAAAGCAAATGCATTGGACATGAGCTTTAAGTTCAATGCAGACCAAAGATGTGCCTACAGTTACATAAAGACTATGTTGAACAACAATGTTTGTGGGCAGCCTATCTTTATTGACGGCAAGGTTGGCACGGGAAAGACTTACTTATTGAATACAATATGTTTCCTTATTCGAGGGGCAAAAAATATCGTATTACCATGTGCGGCAATTGGCCTTGCTGCTCGTCTGTACCCTGGTGGCCGAACTGCACACTCTCTCTTTGAGATACCAGTAACTGACAATAATTATGATATACATTCTCTAATGACCAGGGAATCAGATAAGATATCATTGCTCCAGGAAGCGAAGCCATTATTTGGGATGAAGCAGTAATAGAAGTAATAGAATCTGTAGATCAGTTGCTACGAGATATTTGTAATAGCTCTATGCCATTTGGTGGCAAGCTTTTAATTGCGGCCAGTGATTTTAGACAGATCACTCCAGTTGTTAACTATAGCAGCCTCAATAAAATCATCTCGGACATGGAGAAGTTTCAAAGTGTTGAAGCTAAATTTGCCCATCGAAAATGCAGGGGACGATGGCCTAAATCGGCTTGTGACAGCAATTGGTGAGAATACAAGAGATTGGACGGTTAAATTGAATCATTTTTGAGGAACGACAGATTTTGAGGTAGCGAAGAACTTCCTATTTTCCTATTTCCTGTTGGTGTATTAGCATTAGCAGTTCCGTCATTGTGTGAAAAGTGTGCATTCCTCGCACCTATAAACAAACATGTCAACGAATTTAATAAATATGTACTTGATCGGCTGTCGGGCAGAGCTAAACGATATTACAGTTATGATTACGTGAGAGAAAATCAGGAACAGCAGGTTCCAAACTTCACTGGTGGCGATGATTTTTTAAATTCATACACGCATTCCACGTTGCCACCGCATAATCTAGATCTAAAAGAAGGTGCTATATGCCAGTTCGTGCGATTGTTGGATCGTGATAAATGTTTGGTGAAGAATATTCACGTTGTGATCTTAAGCCTCCATGACAAATTCGTTGTTGTGTGTTTGCTTGGAGCAGAATATGGGATGAATTATGATATTCACCTCATATCACGCACAAACTTCATTCACTAGCCTCAGAATTGTGCTTTTACGATTCATCGCCGACAATTACCATTGCGATTGGCATACAGTACAACCTTTCATAGCTGCCTTGGTCTAACTTTAGACAAGGTTGTACTTGACTTACGAACGGAGGTATTTGCGCAGGTCAGCTATATACTGCCCTCACAAGAATACGTCGCACAGAGGATGCACTGCATAACATTGACAACCCAGATATAGAAACCTGAAATGTTGTATTTGAAGAACTTATATTCAAGGTAATAATTTCTTGCAGGATTCTGCATCGTTATTCTGTAACACAGCTAATGGACACTCCTTCTGCAGCTAAATTGATTTGGAACTTTTGAAGCGACATATACTTTCAGCCCATTTAATTTATTTTTCTTTCATCCTTTATTTGTGAATAGAAAGATGTGATTCATGAGCTAGGTTGGAGAAAGCTGTTACTGCTCTTTATCCGTGAACATGGTCTGTTAAAAAAGAACCCAGTTTGAATAGACAGTAGATGAGATGCTCTTCGTCCTGCCACTAGTTAAATTGCCACTGTTCCTTTCATCTCGAATAATGCGGATGTGCTTTAAAAGCCAGAACCGTCAACTATAACAGCTGATATGGCACTGCATAACACGCAATTCATTGGGTTAGTTTGTGACCAGCTAGGCAGATTATGTTCTAGGTACTTTATGCATGCGATAAATCAATATAGAAGCGATAAATCAATGTAGAAGCGAGATCAACATCACACTCTGCTAAAGATTTCATTAGGTTCTCTCTCGTGCACATAGCAATGGATGCTAATTCAGAAGAGCTTCATCCTTTCAATCAACCACATCCTTTTCATTGCCTAACTTTGTGTAGATACACATCTATTCTGGACACTTGCTATACCACCTAATATATATGAATCCATGCCATGTCTATGGTTCAGCGATCAGTGATGATTTGAAAATTAGTGGGTATAACGGGGCATGTTGACAAACACGAGGAAAATATTCAGCATTTGCTTTTCAAGGGTACATCTTCTACGATTGTTCTATAATGCCATTTTCACTTGACTAACCTTTACTACATACCGAAGAAAATTGCAAACTAGCGTGCACGCGACAAATTGATGTAAATTGTCTTGCAAGGAATTGCCCAAGGAAAACACATGACTCTTTGTTATTGCCATACGTTTAATTTACGTTTAATTTACATGAAGAAATTTACATTGATTTTACACCTAGCTTTATACAAATGATTGTACACTGGTTCCACTCAGCAACCTAAACAACAATCCCAACTTAAGCAGTCCAGCAACAATCTAAATCTACAGTCCAGTGATGCAACAACATCCAGATGTAAACATATATGCCTGACATCACCAAGAAGCAAACATTTGCTCTCCTCGCTTGATTCACTCAACTTCACAATCGCCCTTTATCTCCTTCAGCATCCTTTCCATCATCTCTACGATAGGCACATATTCTTCTTGCACTAGAGGAGCGATCGTCTTCGCAGTTGCACTCATAAGTGAAACCTCTTGTGTGATCCCTTGAACTAAAGGACGGATATGCATGAATACAAGCCTCGGGACATCTTGGCCAGGCTAACTGGTGATAACTGGTGAAGAGCAATTGCTTTTAGGAAAACACATGATCTTCCTTCTGCACCTATGACATAAAAAAAGCCTTTTTAGCATTAGCAACTAGAAACATGCATATCTTGAACTATCTTGAACGTACCAACATCCCGACAGACTGTTGCTTTTTGAAAGCCCATCTTTCTGCAGCCAAAAAATATTAATATCCATTATACATACAAACACACCCTAAATTTAACTCTACCATATCCTCCCAGGTATCTCCTGCATGCTCTTTACATGCACATACGCTCTGCATGCCAGGCATATCTCAGGCCTATCTTAGGACACATGGCATATCTCAGACCCACGTGGCAACACTGATGCGTACATAAATCAGAGTGCAAGCCTATTCTTATCTACCACTCCTAGTTAAATGGACATCAATATGTACCAGACGCTCCAGCATCTGCTTCAACACCTATTGCTTGCCAATGTAAAATATCCATTTACTTTATTCCCAATTCTCTTTGTTTGGCTCACAGTTATCCTAAATTCTCTTTAGTTTCCTAACTATTTCACATCCATGCTGACGTACACAGAGGAAGCCTTCCACACTTTCAGAACGCTCCCATCATGCTTCCATCATGCTGCCAAACGCCCCCACCATATCCATGTTCATATGATGCTTCCGCCGATGACGCCTATTCAAAAGATTCTGCTCTGAATTCAAGATTTAGCGCAAGATGCTGGTCACATGTCGAACACTCTGGGTCAACATATCGAGAATTTCAAAAACTTGAAAGAGCTGGTGAAGGCCTTAGATGAAGCAGGAAACTTTCGAGCTGCCGAGATTGCAGAGGCGATAGGCACACATCACGTTTAACTATGTCAATCTTAAACTCATCCATGTAAAAGCTATGTCTGTGATGTGATCTTTTTATTAAGTTACGTGAATAAATAAAAATTTTCTTTTATTTTTCAGTAATCTTTTCCCTTCAACAGCCATACTTTGTACCATGAATCCTCTACACGAAGTCACCTAGCACAATTGTTATGGCTGGCATCAATAGTTTTATTACATATGTGGTGCATGTTCAAGCATTGAGATATTTGGAGTCTTGCAAAATAATAGCTGTAGTTATATGCTATGTTTTAAGCTTGACAAAATCATTTGCAGGCTACTTAATTTGGGCCTCTAGCTAACCCAACCAAAGAGCTAGCGAGGCACGATTGTAGACTTCTTTCTTCCATTCGGCTATCCTTACCGATCATGAACAGCTTTCTAAGTCATGTACTTGCAAATCAAGAGTTAGGCTTTATGGAAGCAGAGGTGGCTCAAGAAGTTGTCTCATAATTTAAGTATATTACGTGATTATATTAATGTATATGCCATTCCTATACTTGATGTTTGCAGGAACTGAGGCTGGCATCCTTTTCGGGTAGAGATATAGTTGTAATGATAAGTTTGTTGGTTGACATGCTCTAACCATGTTACAACAACTTTCCCAATGCAGATTGACAGGCATAACTTTTACATGGATGAGTTTAAGATCGACATAATGAAACGTGATGTGTGCCTATCGCATCTGCAATCTCGGCAACTTAAAAGTTTCTTGCTTCATTTAAGGCCTTCACCAGCTCTTCCAAGTTTTTGAGATTCTCCATATGTTGCCCCAGGATGTTCGACATGTGACTAGCATCTTGCTCTAAATCTCGGATTCGGAGCAGAATCTTTTGAATAGGCGTCATCGGCGGAAGCTTCATATAAACATGGATATGGTCGGGGCATTTGGTAGAATGATGGGAGCGCTTTGAAGGTGCGGAAGCTTCCTCTGTGAACGTCAGCATGGATGTGAAATAGCCAGGAAACTAAAGAGAATTTGGAATGACTGTGAGCCAACTAAAGACAATTGGAAATAAAGGAAATGGGTATTTTACATTGGCAAGCAGTAAGTGCTGAAACAGGTGCTGGAGCGTCGGGTACATCAATGTCCATTTGACTTAGAGTGGTAGATAAGAATAGGCATGCACTCTGATTTATGTACGTATCAGTGTTGTCATGTGGCCAAGTGGGTCTGAGATATGCCATGTGGCCTAAGCCATGTGGTCTAAGATAGGTTTGAGATATGCCTTACATGAGGGTATGTGCATGTAAAGAGCATGCAGGAGATACCTGGGAGGATATAGTAGAGTTAAATTTAGGGTGTGTTTGTATTTATAATGGATAATAAGAAGTATTTTTTGGCCGCAGAAAGATGGGCTTTTAAAAAGCAACAATCTGTCAGGATGTTGATACGTTCACGATAGTTCAAGATATGCATGTTTTTAGTTGCTAATGCTGAAAAAGCTTTTTTTGTATCATGGTTGCAGGAGGAGGTTCGTGTATTTTCCTGAAAGCAATTGCTCTTCACCAAGTTAGCCTGGCCAAGAGGTCCCGAGGTCTGTATTCATGCAGGTTCATTTTTCAGTTCAAGGGATCACAAGAGGTTTCACTTATGAGTGCAATTGCAAAGACGATCGCTCTTCTAGTGCAAGAAGATGTGCTTATGGCAGGGATGATGGGAAGAATGCTGAAGGAGATAAGGGCGGTTATGAAGTTAAGTGAATCAAGCGAGGAGAGCAAGTGTTTGCTTCTTGGTGATGTCAGGTAGACATGTTTGCATCTGGATGTTGCTGCATCACTGGACTGTAGATTTAGACTGTTGCTGGACTGCCTACGTTGGGATTGTTGTTTGGGTTGCTGAGTAGAATCAACATACACTCGTTTGTATAAAGCTATGTCTGAAACTAATGTAAAATTACTTCATGTAAATTAAATGTATGGCAATAAGAAAGAGTCGTATGTTTTTCTTGGGCAATTTTTTGCAAGCCAATTTACATCAATTTGTCACATGCAAGTCAGTTTGCATTCTTCTGCATCACTTTCAATATGTAATAAGGTTAGTCAAGTGAAAATGGTGTTACAGAAATAGAACAATCGGAGAAGATGTACTCTTAAAAAGTAAATACTGAATATTTTCCTCCTGTTTGTCAACATGCCCCGTTATACCCACAAATTTTCAAATCATCACTGATTGCTAAACCATAAACATGGCATGGATTCTTATATGTTAGGCGGTATAGCAAGTGTCTAGAATAGATGTGTATCTACACAAAGTTAGGCAGTGTAAAAGGTTGTGTTGATTGAAAGGATGAGGCTCTTCTCTTGAGCATCCATTGCTATGTGCACGAGAGAAAACCTAATGAAATCTTTAGTAGAGTGTGATGTTGATCTCGCTTCTACATTGATTTATCGCATGCATGAAGTACCTAGAACATAATCTGCCCAGCTGGCCACAAACTAACCCAATGCAGGGTGCATGCACAAACAACGTATGCATGCATTGCATGCACTCCTTGCATGCACGCATTGCGTGCACTCCCGGCCTGCATGCGTGCAGTAAGATTGCATGTTGAGCCCCTTCTTAATTTAAAACAATGCAAGGCACATGCCTCACTTTTTTGAGACCCCTCAAATTCTGGTTTTTTGTAAGGGCTTAGTATAATAAAGCAGCGTAGAGAATTTAGAATGAGATCCTTGGACACAGAATGCTTAGTGTTGGAGGCTAGTAGGGTATAGGAGGTAGATAACTGGTTTTATCTTCTGGGTTCAAATCCCAGGCTTTGGAAATAATAGTCGTACCTCTCGAAGAGCATCTGGATGTGTCTTCCAACGATGGAGCAATCTGAGTTCCTTGCATTAAGCTTAACTTTCTTCCTATATACGGCCCAATCCAAACCTCATTCCTTACAGGGACTTTTTCGGATGACTGGTCTTGTTCTTTGAACACTCTTTACTCGGACGGCTTCGGGGCTCCCGAAAATTTTCGTACACATTACGTACATATTTCGTACACATATGACATATTAATTTAATTTAATTTAATTTAGTAGTTTAACGTCATACCCATTTGGCAACATCCCTTTTGGGACCTATGACGATTAGATGACACATTCTCAGACACACACCGCACATGATGAGACTCGCACTCACCATTGAAAGTAGCATTTGTGACATCAACAAATTGAACCATTGAACTTAAATTCCCCAGACCGCCAAGTTGTTTTTGCTGATATTCGTGCAGGGCGTCCAACGGGTGGCGAGGACCCGCAAACACATGCGCACGTATATGTATACAATGCATATCGCAACCTTTGGTTTTGTGCCGTATTTGGACTTGATAGTTAACTAGAACTTGCTAAAAAAATGAATCACGCTTAACGATGGCCAAGATCGCTCGAAATCGACATCCAATAGTCCGAGCCTATCGATGGACGCCATGCACGAATATCATCAAAAACAACTGGGGGGTCTGGGGGATTGAAGTTCAATGGTTCAATTTTTTGATGTCACAAATGCTACTTTCAATGGTTTAATATGTCATATGTGTACGAAATATTTACGAAATTAGTATAAAATATGTAGTAATGTGTATGGAATGTGTACGAAAATTTTTACGTATACATTTCGTTTTCCATTGCTCATCTTTCATCCTTTTTACAAATTACTGGCCTTTAGTCTTTACGACTTGATTTCCACCGGCGGTCTTTGACCTAGCATGGCAGCATTTTCCTAGGCTGTCTGCTCAGAGTTTGACATCTTTGATAGCTACACCACAAATTTTAGGAGACGAAACGAAGATCCAGGATCATCACATCAACAACGTTTCATGATGAATAAAATAACAAACTAACAGTTGCCTTTAATAATGTTACTAACAAAATATAAGTATCTATGTAAATGGCATGCAAGTAAGTAGGCAAAAGCAATGTCCGCTTCATACAAGAGATGAGACTAGAGGGGCAAACAATGGTCTTATCTATTTTGTTATTCTCCCCTTCTAGAGAGCAGCAACACATCCTATACTTTTAGGTAGGTCGCATGAGAAATTCTCGCCTGCAATGAATCCGCAGCGGCTTAAAGCCTGCTACAGCAGGCCCAGTGGCTCTCTTGATGGCACGTCCAGGCGCATAGATGCGTGCAAGTCCGCACAAGGAAGGAGCAAGATGAATTGAAACGGTATCTAGATGATTCCTTCCTTGGCAAACTGTGGGACGATGAGGCTCTGACACACGTCAAGATGGCACACTATAGACAGCAGGTGAACCCCGCGCTCATACAGAGTCCACACCAATATCTGCGCACCCGTTGCCCATGAAAAAGCACAGGCTGATAGATTACATCCGCACAGGTGGGCATCACCTCCGTATTGAAATGGGACGATGGGCTCGGAAGCACGCTAGGACAAGATCTGCGAGCGTTGCCACCAACAGGCTATTGAGGATGAGCAGCATGCTCTGTAGGCATGTCCCTCGTATGAACAGATTCAGGCATAGTACCCTCGCCTGGTAGTGCCTAACCAGCCGTTGCATCTCTTGTTGAGCACAAACTCAGTGGGATCCATTACGTCATACCTTCAGGAGGTCATGGACGCATGGACTCGGCTCCGCCCATCTGGGTCATGACTACATTTTGTTGTACCGTATACCAGCATGTTCATTATTGTCAAGTTTTTTCCCTCGAAAACCCTTTGGGGTGGGGGTTTTTTAATCCTGACCGTAATACGCTTGTTGTTTCTCTTTGGTGAGTCCCATAGGCCAATTGGTCTCCATGGACGATAAAATACATTCTATTCTAAAATGCACTCTATCTTAAACGATATCATTTAGCATATGCAGGCCCTTGGATCATGTTACATAGTGATCTCATTGTAAGGCTTGCCACATCCATTATTTGTAGAGACTCGTCAATACCATCAATGAGGCACTGAAAGAAGTATAAAGAAATGTTATGTGAACTCCTGATTATGGAAAAAAATCCACTAACACAAACCTCTGCGACATATTGCTAAAACTTAGTCAAAATGAGTACCTGTCAGATTCAGCTAGTCTCTCTTGTTATCCTGGCCTTTTGTTCATCAGGTATGCCATCTGCCTTTAGTACCAAATCAAACAGCTGCAGACTCATAATACATCAAAACTGTTAAATCTCAATTGTCAATCTCTTTTGTGGACATTTTTGGCATGTCCTTGGATGCCAAAAATGTCGTCCATAAGAAACTGCTAAATTACAAACAAATGGGTTTGCTTCTGCACGCCTAAGCTGTTGGATATCCTTCAATAGTGATATTCGTGACCTCCTTTGGCCTCGGTCAAAAGACCCACTTTTACGAGCCTGCAGCAATGACCAAATACATTTCATTTCTATCACAACAATCTGTTAGAGAAGTATGTAAATGTCCAAAACTGGTTTGTTGTATTAAATGTGCATCATTTGCCCATGGCATCAGCAATGCTTTATTGTGTATTCTTAAACATGTCTCTCATATGTTCACAAGCAAGGGACCCACATGCAGACCTTACAATCTCTAACATTTAACCTCTAAAGATTACTTTTCTACTTCGCAGCTGTTTGCAACATCGAATTACTTGCATGCATGCACTATGTCCAGTTTTCCACTTGGTCGAGAACATGTATGTCTCGAGTTCGAGATCGTCTAGAGTGGCACTATATATAGACTCGTCTCATGGCCCGCTATAGGGTCCTCTTGGACATTAGAATAATATCTATCTATCCAATTCGAACACGCTTGTTCCATAAACTAACCGACCAGAATTTGCTTTGCTTCAGCATCTAAGGTCCACCAAAATCATCCATCCGAAAGTTCTAGACGGGCATCACAACAGCCATTCAAACATTGCATCCAAACATTGTCATTAAAGTTCTTAAAGGCCTCCTAAATTTATTTTGCGTCGTGCAATGTTGGTTAAAGAGGTGGAGTAGTGTTTGAGCTGATAAATCTCAAGGATGGCAACCAGGTTGCTTTGCCATAACCGCAAAGTTTGTCCAAATAGGGCATGGAAATCCTTACTGAAGATTCCCAAATTCCCGATGATGGACCCTTCAAAGTGTTAAGAAGAATCAATGAGACAGCATATGAGTTAGAGCTTCCAAATGAAATTGGTTTACACTCTGTTTTCCATGTAAGCCAACTCAAAAATTCAGTATTGTCCACGGATAGCGTGATAGCTCTGACGACATAGGCGATTTTAGACACTCTTATTCGGAAGCTGCACAATAGAATATTGCAGAGTATTGACTTTATGGCGAGGTCAATCACTCTCTGATGCCATATGAAAGAGTAAAAAGTATGTGCAGCAAAATCCTCACTGAACTCAAAATCCATGGAGGCCATAGAAGGATTATTGGAGTCAATATGGAGCCAGTTACCTAAAAGTAAGAACTAAAGAACTTGCATTAGGGATGGCAAGTAGTATGTTTGCAAAAGAATAAGCTACGAAACCATAATTACAGGGTGATCTAGGGAACATGTTTCTGAATGGACTAGCTGTTGAAACCATGGTCATCACCAAGTGACCCAGGGAATGGGTCTCAAAACCCAGATACTTTGATGATCCTTGGGAACCAAGGATTTGAAGGGGAGAGGTATGTTATGAACATCGAATATTTAAGGGGCAAGGCTAAAACCTAAGTTAATGGTTAATATGAGATATTGTTTATTATGTTTGATGACGTGACACACCCAATTGGGTGGGAGAAAACCTAAGAGATGAATCTTTTGCTTCACGGTCTGTTCAGCGGCCAAACAGGCTAATCTGAAGGCCAGCCGATGAATGGATGCCGGATCTTGACCCAGGGGGTTGATTTTGACCAAATCCGCCATCTAACCAATACCAGGTGCCTCCAGCACCTCCGATAATCTACTATAAAGGATTTGTGCCTGAAAAGGATTGCCACGGTTTTCCACCAGGAAGCAATTTTGCTTATACACTTGTGTTGCTACAGATTCTGCCAGGCATTCAAGAGAGCCAGGGGCTCTTGCACTAATGGGGGTCATTACCATTGCAGGACTTGAGCTCACAGGAGAGCTTGAGTCTGAAGGCAAGGGAGGGTACAAGATCTCTAACAAACCAGTTACCAAACTGGTTAACGAGTGCACGATTTGTATTAATAAATGTGACCGTTTGCACTCTTACCGTTTGCACATCAGCTGCCCACCACGATTTCACTGATTCATGAATGTGCCATTCGGGCTTTTTGTTCCGTGCTTAAGATTAGGAGATCGTTAAATCGGGAGATGTAAGTGCTATAGGCCTTTTACAAATGGTGACATGCTTAACGTGCAATCATGTTCATGATCATATAATGATCTATAGCTCCTTTGAATAGGCAGGCAAAGGAACATGCTATTGTGATGGCAAACAAAAGGAATCAGTAAAGCCAGCCAAGGAAAAATCAATCCCTTTCTGGAATGTGGTATGAGAGTTTACTTGGTTATGTCTGTTCAAGACTCATACTAACATTCATGCTGAATGGCAATGGAACATAATAGCCTTGTCCTATAAAGGAAGATAATGAACACATGATCCTTCTTTCAAAGAATCAAGAGATTCAATCATCCCTATGAACTTAAGCATTATCCTACTGCATTTACTGTTCCCCACAAGAAACTGAGAGCATGATTCTTTTGCATACAAACAACTTTATAAAAATTGAGAAAATGAACAGGGAAGCACTGCTGTTAAACTTTCAGAAAATAAGCCTCCCGATGATAGACAATTATAAAGTTAAATGTTACATACTAAAACAAATGTTCAAAAGAAGAAGCATACCATCAGATCCCATCCACAGAGCAGTTGTCATCCTACCTGATCTGTCATTGATTCTAGCTTCACAGAATTTACCACACTTTTATCCAGTCCTTTAGGTTCAGGTAGCCGGACAACTACCACAGGACAGTCACAATGATGAACACAATAATCACTTACACTACCAAGCCTTGCCCTTCTTGACCGTCTGGCAGCTCCAAGACCACGACTACCCATAATCACAGCACTGACCCCAAGCCTTTCAACTTCAATGCAAATTCTTTCCTTCATGTCGTGGTCCTTGACAATATGAACTTTGTAAGGAATGCCAGCATCCTGCAGGGGCTTAGCAAGATCAACACTTTTCAAAGACGTCATTGCATCAAATTCATCTTCAAACTTCTTTCTTTCCTCATTAGGAACAGCAACCTGTTCTGCTGCTCCCCAATCTGCCCCATAAAGAACACTTGTGGGTTGCACATGTAGAATGACTACATTGTCACCAGGCCTCAAATAATTCTCAACTGCCCATTTTACAGCATATGCACTCTCATCACTAAGATCAACAGCAATTGCAATTTTCCTTCCTCCGGATGTCATTTCTTTCTATATGAGAAGATATGTTAATTTACCTGTAAAACAACTTGTGCAAATACTGAAGTAAAAGATTTAACTTGAAAATAAACTGTCGCATTTCAAGAGTAGATAAGGGTTCAAAAAATGAACTAAATAGAGAAGAGCAAGAAATAAAGAAAGTTAAATGAAACATACACAAACATACGCAAACAGATACTAAAAGAAATGAAACATACACAAACAGATGGTTTGACTGGTAGAAGCCTTACATGCAAGCACTTCCTTGATATCTTCTGTTTTCAAGGTGGTCATTTAGCATGCAGTCATGTACTATTTTTGGGCAATATAACACTCGGAAATTACAGTAGCCATGACAATAGATTAAATGGTATGATCAAAGTTTTTATGCAGTTCCATACCTAATACCTGGGAACTATATATTAACACTAAAAAACAAACGAAATCGTTCTTGATTCTTAACTTTAAAGAAAATTTTATAGGCCTAAAAAACACACACACAAACCAAATACAAAAACCAAACTAGGGAAACGAATATTTCGGACCAGGCTCGAGCGATTTCTACAGAAAAGATACTCCGAACTTTACTTATTTGATGAAGAAAGAAACTTACATTCTTCTAAGCTCCCTTGAGGCAAGGATTGTTCCAGTTCCCTTCTGGTCGCCAAACAGAGGATGGATGAAGGAAGAA
>JAANSK020311263.1:0-19168 GCA_011763485.2 Isoetes engelmannii
AATGCATATTAAAGGACCATTTTGTACATTTTCTCCATTGTAAATATAAAATCCTTTCCTTTATTCATTGTACATAGTAAACAGCGCGCCTACACCATTTGATATGTGTGTACGCTAGAGTAAATAGCGCCATTTCGCTATTTGCTCTGTGGTTAAACATCAGCAAATAGCCAATCTGTGGTTATAAACATCAACAAATAGCGCAACAGCACCATTTGCTAGGTCAGTCCTCCATTTCTTAGTGCCAATCTATGGCTATACACAGCAGCAAATAGCGCAACAGCGCCATTTGCTATGTCAGTCCACCATTTTTTAGTGCGAGTCTGTGGTTATAAACAACAGCAAATAGCGCAAGAGCGCCATTTGCTAGTACAGTCCTCCATTTTTTAGTGCCAAACAGCGGTATTTTAAATTAAATGAAGCGGCTTTGCTTCAGTTTTTCATCAATTTTTCAAGAAACAGCGCGACTTTTGCCTTAAAAACTGTGAAAAATCGGATACTAATTTCGAGTGGAAATGGAATCACGAAATTTCCATTTTTAATGAAACTGTGCTTACCTTGCAACAGATGGTGCCATCTGCTGAGACAAGGCCCTGCCAAAAGCTATGGCGGCGACGTTGGATGACCTACAACGATGCCTTGCGTCCAAGAAATGCAAGCAAGGAAGAACAGATACGCAAGCAAGGAAGAGCAGATGGCAAATGTGTTAACCATGACAAGTTCAAGATGTTTATAGTATTTGTGTTCCAACAATCATAGAAGTGGACGCAACCTAGGGAGGCACAAAAAACATCATTTTTTACCAGACATTAAGGCGGCGGATTTCAAAACACAATCAAACGCACCTCAGTAGGTTTCCCAATTACGGGTTATGGGCGGAGGCAGGGTGTTGTGTTTTTTTTTTTGTTGAAAATTAAGTCGTCTGTTGGATTTGGATTTTTGTGGACCATGGTTTCATTTGGACGGTTGAATTTGTATTGAACTGGTTTATTATTCTGAGCAGAGCGAGGCATGCTACGCTTGGCAGACAGATGCGCTATTTTGTTGGAAGCAGACCGCGTGGTTGAGAAGAGCAGGCAGTCGTCCCGATTTTGTTGGAAGCAAGTTTGTTGAGACTGCGGAGCCCCGATTTTGTTGGAAGCGGGTTTCTTGAAATTGCGGAGTCATAGCAAAGATCAGAGCAAGATCAGAGCAGAGTCATGGTTTCCAAGGGCGAAGAAGCCATTTTAGTTCTTCGTGTCCTGATTTTTTGCTCGCATCGTGCCTGCTCCTAGCATGGATTACTTGGTGCAATAGGTAGTTTTGTGGCAGGCATTCTTGAGTGTTTTTTGGTGGGAACAGGGCGCCTTGGTTGTGATTCTCTGCTCGGTTCCCTCTGCTTCTTCTCTCTGAAGCCCACCATACTCGAAGCTCGCCTGAATCTGCTGCGCTCCTCTCCCGTCGGGGGGTCGGAACAGGCCGGCCTGCTTTGATACACGCTTGCCACGTGTACGAGCACACTTTTTTGGTCCACTTTGATATTTGGGGAATCAACGGTGGACTTTT
This sequence comes from Isoetes engelmannii, assembly GCA_011763485.2. Taxonomy (NCBI): domain Eukaryota; kingdom Viridiplantae; phylum Streptophyta; class Lycopodiopsida; order Isoetales; family Isoetaceae; genus Isoetes; species Isoetes engelmannii. Next base: position 1,546 of record JAANSK020311263.1, read on the forward strand.
TTTTATTATATTTTTAGGGAGTGAGTAGAGAGTAGGGAGCCCTAGGGAGCTTGATATATTGAAGACGGGCGGAAAAAAAAAATTTAGGTGAACTAAAAAAATGAACTACCTTATATATGTTTAGAAAGATGACGTCATAGTTTAATTTAAGATAATAATATTACCTTACTCATTATCATGTCATTTTATGGCATCGCATGTTTATGGGTTTGTTTCCAGGTTTCTTTCAGAGGCATTGATTTGCGAGATATTCCCGATATTGCGCTAGATCTATGGCCATTAACATTTACCCCAAAAATTTAAAAAACATGATCCAATGGTGCAAATATAACATACGGTCTGAAATACTAGACATGTTAATGTGGAAAACAACCATTGAACCAAAACAAGAGCAAAAAAAAAGTCTTCTTCTTCACTTCCCCTGCAGGACAGGAGAGGCAGATCGCCTGCATTTTGGCAGGACATCATTGGCGGTCGCTTCCCCTGTCTGCCTGCATTTTGGCAGGACATCATTGTCGGTCGCTTCCCCTGTGCTTTCCTATGGCTTGCCTCTATCCAGTGTCACAGCAAAGGCTGAAATAAACAAAACATGCAAGACTTTAAAACAAAGAAACATTGATTTGAAAACAAAGCAAGCATTGACTTGCTTATGTTCAGTGTCGCGGCAGCAGGCATCGACTAGAAAACAAACCACAACACAAAGAGAGCTAGTTTCAGAACGAAATTGACCCATTAGGTCGGATTAAAGAAGCCAACCCAAATCGGCATCCCCTGTCGAAATTCTGTGGCTAAATCCAGAGCCTACAATGTGCCATCCTCTGTGAAAACTCATGTGGCTGAACAAGAACCGGCCTGCAAAATGTCATGTGGCTGAGGAAGAAACCGTTGCGCCAAACAAATTCACCACCAGCATGCAAGCAAAGAAAGAAATAAAGAAAGCAATGAAACAAATCCTTTACCTCCCAGGCGTCGAATTGTGCAGCAAGCGCCTGTCCCGACACTGTCTGCGTGAACTAGAGACATGTCTGCATAGCAAACCCGGCCCATGTGCGCTCAAATTCTTCCCTTTTTGCACCATTCTAAACACCCAAAAAATAGCAAAAATACACGCATGCCCACAATAACTTTCACCTGGCCCATGTGCGCTCAAATTCTTCCCTTTTTGCACCATTCTAAACACCCAAAAAATAGCAAAACATGCATGCAAAGAAAAGCATCCCTTTTGCACCATTTAAACACCCAAAAAATAGCAAAACATGCACACAAAGAAAAGCAATAACTTTCACCTACCATTGAGCTCCTCAAACTTGCTAAAATATATGCTTTCACATACAATACATCCCCAAAATCTATATATGCTTTCACATACAATACATCCCCAACCATTGCAACAAGCATTGTATCCCCAAAATCTTTGTCCCAACCATTGCAACAAGCTCCTCGCCCAATATGAAACTCAATAATGGAAATCCATCAAAACAAAGTTTTCACTCACTCGACATGCAGATAATAAAAATGCAAACCTCAGAATGGATTTTTAGACAATAGAAATGAACGATGCAGCTCCATGTTTTGTAATTCTCCGTTCTTTTAATAAATCAAATCTGAAATACAATATATAGCAAGCAAATTTGCAGGCTGTAACATAATTGCTATAATTTGCAGTAACACATGGGTTGACGAACATCCTTCACTGAACACTACCCAGCTCAAGTCAAAGTGCTCCATAAATAGTGGCCTAACGCCAATGCATCCATGCTAACATCATCACTGTTCTACACCTTTTGACAAATTGGTTTTGCTTTGCTTAGTATACATGATTACAACCGTGTATCAGTTGCCTTTCATAGATGGCGTCCCGGTACCATTTGCTTGTTGGTCATCCCTACTGCAGAAGTCGTGCCATAAGCCACGGTATGTAGACTCTAGGCCCCGTACAAACTTTGGGGCATTGCACAAATCGGATTTAAGCATACGATCACGAAGTCCTAATCTCAAATCTGCTAGTGCTTGATGGTCCGCCACCAGCTCTATAGCTTTGTTTACATACTCATCTTCTGTACGTGCAATCAAATTCTTCAGACCTACATATAACGTCTCATCAGTTTTGAACACAGCATCAAATGTAAGATGTATGAGATGAGATTATAAGGTAACATACCAACTTGATGCAGTAGAGTGACACCGACATTGTTTGCATGAACAAGCCCAGCCATTGTCACGCATGGTATACCCATGTAAAGGGATTCACAAGTGGTGGTAGTGCCAGCATAAGGGAAGGTATCAAGGCTGTAAAGAGGACATTAAATAATTACAATCTCAGTGCAATGAAAATGGCAGCTGTGTCTAGATAATACGGTTAACAATTAGAATGTTGATCCACAGAATGAGGTTATGAAGAAATTGTCAAAATTCCGTGACATTAGGAGGCCAGGACATTAGGTCTCTCATTATTTTTAACACCATAGGTTCCTATGATTCTGTTTTACTTTCAACTTAGCTTCAAAATATCTTCAAAATGGAAACAGTTTGCAGCAAATATACTGATAGTGGCATCTCCAGCAGTCCAAATCTGGCACGCAATGCATATGTAGGCCGAAATGCTTGAGCACATGAAACTATCAAGCATAACCAACACATCTCTGATTTTTTAATGCTGGAAACCATAGCATCTTAGTCAGCTACAGCTAGGCCTTGTATACGCTCTTAAAGACTACTGACTAATATTTTACTTCACAAGGACCAAAACTGGCAATCAACATAGAACTGTACAACAATTACCTGACATCCATCAGCGAATAAGCCTGCATATGATCGTGATTAAGCAGAATAAGTGGAAGCAAGTCCAGCCGCACTGCTTCAACACCCAACTCCTCAAACATCACTAAAAATCTCTCTCTTACACTATCACAACAAAATGGTTTACATTTCACAATCAATCTTGCACTAGGAACACTGCAAAGTATTCTTGCCCAGACACGAATAACATGTGGAGTAATCTGCAAAACAAGTTAGTTATTAGAAGAGGAAAACACAAATAGTGGAATGGGATAAAAATAGCATAGCAGTCCACCTTTGCTAAATTATTGAAGCTACCAAATGTAATAAAACCATTCGCCAAAACTGGTGCTGGCATTACTGGTCCTGTGTCCAGCGGAGGAGTGTAACATAGAAAGCAGCCAGGCAACCTCACAAGTTTTTCTACATGTCTGCAAAAGATAATCAGGTGTTGAAATACTACAGATGTAATGCACGAAAAGGTCTCACTCATATATACTTACAAATTTTTACTGTATTTGGATACTGGGAGGCATGCAATGGCCACATAAAGACAATGCAGTGTGTTAAGTTTAAATCTTCCAACATATTATACCCCTTATGCATATCGCCAAAGAAGGCTGCTTCTTATGCCAACGTTAACAACTTAGAGAAATGATCCAAAGCTAGCAAAACCCCCACTGTTTCTCTGGTCAATATTAATGACCTCGGTGGAATGAATTATGCAGTTAACATGCCACAAGCTGGATTTTGTCCTGTCCTGTGAGTCTACTCCAACTAATCAGCTGTATTACTCAGGCAGTTTAACTTTAGGCCTTCCACAGAAACTTATATGATCTTGTGCTTCATCAGCAATGAGATTTAAGAAAGGAGGTATGAGAGGAAGGAAATGCAAGAAGCAGAAATTGATTGACCAGAGTCCCTCTATGAGAAATTACAGACACCATGCATGTGTTTATCATAAGGCCATGTTTAGATATTTCACAAGAATAATGGAACCTAAATTATGTGCATGTAGCTTACTTTTGTTCTGTATTTGGTGGATCGACCAATGCATCAGTAAATCTGTAGTCTATAGTTGGCAAGCCTGATGTGTTGGGGTAGCCAATCCATGTAACCTGGAAAGAAGAAAAGACATAAAATGTTGCATTTTTCATGCTGCACCTAAGTAGAGTCATGCTATACCTGAACTGGTGCTGGCTTACAAGCCATTACGCCCAAACGATTGTTCGCCGTATGACCTGTCAGCTCAACTAAAACATCGATTTTATCCTCCCTTACAATTGCCGCTACCTTTTTTTCATCAATGCCATAAATATCTTTCCACACGCCACCTTTTGCAATGACTGTTTCTTTGAACCGGATTGTTTTTGCATCCGCCTGCATTATCAGAGAAAAAAAATTTAATTACAATCTATGCAATATAAACCCAAATCAATTTGCACATTTCATCATAACACACCTTCACAACTGCTGAATATGCAAACACGCGATAGTTCTTATAATCATGGTGTATGAGTGGTGCATCGATGAAATAGGAAACTGAGTGTGTAAAATAATCCGGAGAGATATAACCAATATTGAGAGGTCGATCAAGTTCCTTCGAGTTATCCCAAAAAGAGTACTGCGAATGTAAATTCAAAAACTGCTTTCCCCAGTCCCTAGCACAAGACCAGAAATTCAGGTACAAAAATTACTTGATCGTCATCCACCTACTGATAAAACAAATATAGAACAAGAACACTTCTAGTGGAGTAGTTGGCAACAATAATTCCATTAAGGCAGTTGTTAAAGATCACTTTATTTATCTTACCTTACGTTGTATGTACATGCTTCAATATAATTCATAACGAGGTCTAAAACCCAAATATCCATCCTACCTGTGCGCAGTGAAGAGTTTATCATCTGCTCCATCATAGATATAATTCATCGCGAGAAGGCGATTCTGCAAAAGCAGACAGAGATATAAGTAATGCAAGAAAAAATTGGGATGCACATTGCTAGGATATTCTGCCCAATTGACCTCCCATTGACTTGGGGCCGCACCACAAATTTTTAGAACTATTTATTTGCTATTGCCACATCAACATTATACACCTGTCCAGCATTTCTAGACTCTGGATCAATTTGTAAGCACCGTTCATAGGCCTCAATTGCGAGAGAAATGTTACCAGCATCTCTATGTAAAACACCTGCACAATTACACATTCCCCTTTAACATGTCAGTGAAATGATAAATGCTGGAAATGTGTGCATAACACTTAACAGCTACCAATCACAGAATGCTTCAATGCTAGATTTCAAGGTCAAGCAGACTGTGCCGTATAACATTCAAAGCTTCTTATACCTACCCAAGTTATTGTATGCTTCTGCATATGAAGGATTTGCCAATATCGCCTTTTCTATCATACTGGCAGCTGCATCCATTTTTCCCTGCAGAGAACTATTACAGAATTTATGGCAGCAAAGTAAAGAAAATTTGGGAAGCAATAAACACCTTGAAGATGTGAGGAGGCTAATGTGTACCTGAACAGTGTAGACAACACCAAGGTTGTTCAAAGACTGAGAAAAGGATGGTTTGATCGAAAGTGCCATCTGGCAGAATTAAACAAGCTTGATGTGATTAAAATTCTCTGCTTCTATTGATTTTCATACATCATAAAGACTGAATTTAACCAAATACCCTCTAAAGAAACTCTACCCCATTCTATGAACAAAATTTAGACATCTCAGTATTTAAAAATGCTGCTCCCTCACCCTTCGATCCTGCATATACATGGAAGGACTTGCATCTAACATGCCATGCATCTTCTTACATACCTGATAACACTCAACAGCCTTATCCAAGTTATCCCTATCCTTGTAAATGACTCCCAAATTGTTGCAGGCCTCTGCACATTGTGGATTAAAATGCAGGGCGAGCTCGTACATGACAACTGCCTAATAAGCAAAATATATAATATAAGGGAGCACGACTAAAAATCATGGAACAAGAACTCACATGCTCATCAATGAACAGCTTCACATATATTACATAAGTAGCTAATAAGACTTGATTTGAAATAAAAATAACTCAATCCAAGCAAAATAAACAATTAGATTGCACCCACAGTCACAGACGTATGTATGAGGCTTCAAAAGAGAAGCAAACCTTAGGCAAGAAAGTAAATGACTCAAGCCCAAACCAAAAATGGAACTCATGTTTTCACACAAGAAGGTGAAAATTAAGGTTTACCATATCAAATTTCAGCATTTCACCATAAGCAACACCAAGATTGTACATGGCATCTGCATAATGCCAATTGTATAAGAGTGCTTTTTTATAATAAGCTACACCCTGATGGATGTCACCTTCAAGCTTCACCTGCAAATAAAACCAGAGTGAGCAGATCATAAGCTTAGTTATACTATCACTCTAAAGCTTTAATATTTTCTAAACTGGTGCAGTTTTTACAAACGACTTCTGTCAACGTAAGAAGTACGACGACTGCTGAGGACACATCTAAGCTAAACAAACTGTTCAATAAGACAATCCTTTAACTGCACTTGGCAGGCAGAATATATATACCTTTGTTCCCATGTCAGTGAGAGCAATGGCCATATTGTTTTTTGCAATCTCGAAGTTTGGAGATACAGCCAAGCATCTGAAGTCAACATCAAAGTGTAAACTGTCACATCAAACAAAACCAAAATGCGTACACTTATAAAGTACCTTTCATAGCATGCAATCGCAGATTCTAGGTCTCCTCTGTTCTTGTAAATAACACCCATGTTACAATAAGCTTCAGCATACATAGGTCTATGCAAAGCAGCCTTTTCGTAACAGCTTAAGGCTGTATCATACTGCATCATCTCCGAGTAAACAACTCCAAGATTGTAATAAGCAGGCTGCAAGAAAAAGCATGTTATAATAAGGATCATTAATCCAATGAATGCTGAAACCAATAAACATCCAGCAGAATAATTCACCGATTACCTAAAATTAAGAGGCTGCAAATGTACCTAATAGCAAGTGATACTTGAAAGAAAGACAAGAATAAAGATGAATATAATTGAAGAAACCTACAGCATATGTGTTGTCAGCTTTCAGTGCCTCAAAATATTTCTGCATTCCTTCGTGCACATTGCCAGAAAGCTTAAGGCTTGTCCCAAGGTCTGTCGAAACTATGGCAAGGCTTTCTGAGGCAAGCTTGTAACCTGGCTCTGCAATTAGGGCTTTACGGTAGGCCTGAAAAAATGGCAAAATGAATGTCTCAAAACTGAATAAATAGCAAGAACAGTCTCATTTCTAATTACAATATAATTTCATCTGAAGCTGAAGTACAAAAACAACTAGCATTAGAAAAGTTTACCATCAACAAAAGAGACAATGTGACAACTGGATGGAGAAGACGGCAAAACATATTACCTTCCCAGGTGCAAAATTAGAGTGGAAACATATTGCATGAAAGATGGCAAGAATCTCAAAGAAGCTAAGCCCCTTGCAACAACTATATGTCTCCAGGCAAGCTTTGTGATACATGTTTCTAAAGTGGGAACTCCGAAACAAGGACCAAAAGGGGGAAAACATGACCAAAAGAGGAAAAAACATGATAATTGCATTATTGCAGTATGGAGAAGAGGAGAAAAAACGATCAAGGTTTCTTACGTAACCTCTGCTCAAGTGAGCACCCCATACATTAAGTGTTTCTAATATGCAGCATCTACTATTCAGATTTGTTCAATTCATGCCAACAATAACAATAGCAATAAATAGGAACAACAGAACTTATATATGATCCATGTAGAGCATACTTGATTGTGAGAAGAGTTAAGACTATAGGAATGGATTTTGAAACCAGGAGCTTAACAAGCATGCCATGCAATAACAGCATGCCAAGGAAGAGATGATTTACTTCTGCAGCTTCAACAAGGTGGCCCTCTTCCTTGTAAAGAAGCCCACAATAGGTAAGTGCACATGCGTTATTTTGATCAATCCTTAAAGCATCTGTGAAGCTGTCAAAAGCTTTTCGAGAATGTCCTTGTGCTTGCAGGCATATGCCCTTCCCCACATGAGCTTCAGTATTCTTTGGCTCCAATCCCAACACCTGTTCATAAAGCACAAGTGCATCCGCAAACTTACTGCGGGAACGCAATATAGCAGCATATGAAAGGGCATCCCTACTGCTAACTTTATTTGATGGCATGTTTGATTTGTTAACAGGAATACAGCTTCCATCCGGCACTGATGTCATGAATGAAGATCCCTGCTTTAAATGTTGTTGATCTAAAACAGCCTCTTTTATTCCGATACCATTTGCAGCTTGAAATCTACTGTCTGACCATGCCAAAGCAGGCTCTACAAACCCTTTCATGATGTGGGTATGGTGGGAAACGACAGTCATGCATTCTATTAAGACCAAATACTAGAGAGAGGTACCCATTTGACGAAACTGCGAACATGAGCTTTCAAACAGGGCTAAGAACCTGCTGACCGAGGAGCTAAGAGCTCCCAGCTTTTGAATCATGGTTCGGCCAAAAAGGTTCTGAAGTATGAATCTTAAAAGCAGTAAATTTCTAGATTAAGGACAGATTAGTGGATAACAAAGTAGTCAAGCTTTCCTTATGGGGTTTTACGACGAGACGGTTTTCAAGATGGTTGGGGCAACATAAAATAGTCGTCTATACACGAGGAAGGTTAGGAATAATAGTCAAAAATCCTATATCAGAGCAATAGGGGTTTTCCAGGGTATAGGCCACCATTTGGTGGAAATTCCTCGAATATTCCCTTTATGTTTACTTTAGGTATTTTAGGTTTACGGGTCTCTGGTGGCGCCGCTTATAGCGCCGTCATAGCCCTACAAAAGCGGGCATTTGCATTTGCGGTATTTGAAGGGGTGGCCGGCAGAGCAGAGAGGATTTTGATCTTGCACTTGCAACAGCGATCAATCTTGCAGAACCTAGCAGAGTGACTATGCTGCTTCGGTCGGCTGGCAAACCTAGCAGATCTATTATGCCGCGTTCGGTAGCGTTTGTGAAGATCCATGTTTGTGCGGTTGTTCTTGGTCTTGTACAGGTCCCGTAGGCCAATTGGCCTCCGTGGACGATAAAAATTCTATTCTATTCTATTCTATTCTATTCTATTCTATTCTATTCTATTCTATTCTATTCTATTCTATTCTATTCTATTCTTCAGCCTTATTTGTGTATTTTTGCATTTTTTTCAAGCTTCAGTGTGAAACAGAGCAGGTTCATTTGCTTCTTCATCTACCCCTTCTTCATACGTTTCTTGCTCAGTCGGCAGATTCGGAAGTTAAATAAGCAGCAAAGGGCTAAGAAGCAGCAAGCATAGCCATGTCCGCAGATTAACCGAACATGCCAGCCGGTAAGGCAGTTGCAAACTGCCAAAGCTTCAAATCCGAAGCTTCTGGACATGAATCTGAAGCATGGGCATGAATTTGAACCATGAAATAAGAAACAAACATAAACAAGAATTGAGATGCAACCAAGAAGCTTGCCATACACTAAGCGATGAGAATTAGCAACAGAATCAACATAGAAACCCTCTGCTTGCAAGAATCGACGTCGAAAACAAGGCCATAATTTCCACCAACGGCGGCTTACGTTTGGTAGCCGCCTGGTTAGAGGGGTTTCCGGCGGGTTAACCGGGCGGGCACATGCGCCGCGAGAGGCACATTAAGAATCCACTCTTTGGCTATTTTGGTCCTTTGTTTCTCAACAAAAAAATATGAAATCATATTTGAATTGAATTGTATTGATCTCTATTTTCCACGGAGACCGTGAGGTCTATGGGACCCAATACAAGAAAAAGAGCACGACAAGACCATTACTACATTAAGAATAAAAACACCTGCCCCGAAAGGTTTTTGAGGGAAAAAACCTTAGCAGTAATAGAATCGTTGAGAAACTGTACATCTGTGGATTTGTACGTATCAATGTGATGATGCTGGTGAAGCCTGGTAATACCATTGTACTCGAGCCGACTCTCCATTAGTGGTAGGGCAAAGCCCCATTGGGCACTTGCCAGTTGATGTAGCTTGATAATACCAATGCATGCCCCGGTACCCCCACAAGTATTACATGTATTCAATAATTGCCCAAGTACCTATACTGTATACCAAATTGATTTTCTCTATAAATTAATCTAACTCAATTAGGTTGATCTCCTGTTTTTTTTTACACTATAGTCCCTAGTGGGGTTTGAAGATTTAAATGATCGACAAGTCAGAGGTGCACCACTATGATGGGCTCAGTTGGCATAGGGGCATTGTGTATCTTACAGGCCAATTTGCCTCACAGAATGTAAAAATTCATAATAGCAAGTAACAGTGTGGTATAATATCCTTGTATTTCCTATCACATATGATGCCTGCTATTTTTTTTTTCTCCTAGTCAATCTTTTTAGAGGCAAATTTTAGATTCCATTTTTTACTTTGTCACTTGTTATTCACTTTCTTTTGTTGAAGGACGTCAGACTTTATTGAATCAAAGAGGCAAGTACAAGCATAAATGCAAAGACAGGAATAAAATCTCAGCGGATAAGCAAAACCCACCGAGTGAAGCAACCTGCCTAAGCATAAGAGCGCACATCCAAATACTCATTAAAGATCAATCGCCTCTTACGAGGGGCAAGTGAAGAACAATGACACGATTTAGCAATGTAACCTTCAGCTTCTTGGAGAACATGGTTATCTGCCACATTCAGACCTTTGAAGATTACCAGTCTTCGTCTTTTCCAGATAGTCCAAAGCAACCATCCTGCAGCTAGATGAAAAGTCTGGCTTTGTAACTCCGTCTAGGTACTTGGGTAAATTGCCAAAAGCACTTGTTGACTTGTTAATGAAACCTGAAAAAGGGAGAACAACCAATCCCATACACATGAAAAGGCAATGCTCAATGACGCTTGCATACTGGACACTGATCTGATATTCTAGGGTTAAACTTGTGGACAAGCACGTTAACTCGAAGACATCTATGAAAAATCTACCACCAAAGAACTGGCACTTTAGGATGAAGTAGCTTATTCCATGCCCAAAACCACATCTACTGCCACTGAAGAGGAAGGAGTTGAAGGGGCCACTTATCAGAAGGAGAAAGAATGTCAGTACCAAGCAATAACTTATACATAGAGTTCACAAGTTTGCGCTCCTTAACCTCCTCATGACAAATCCATACCAAAATATATTCTTGGTGTGGGAGAATAGGCTGTAATAATCAACCTTGTTTTGCCAAGGGGCTCTATCCCATCACCCCAATAAAAACTTTAACTGAAAAGCCTTCTATGTCAGCAACTGGCCTGAGTCATACCATGCTGCAATTGTTAAAATTCCAGCTATTTTCTAACGTCTTTGAGTCAATGGATGTACTGTAGAACAAAGTGGTGCATTCTCTGCCAAGGGGATCCACCAACAAGGTGCATCCAACTGAGCACACGCGGTTTGTGAAATAATGTTTTGACTGTATGTCAGGAGTCTAACAATCCCTTTAAAAATGGAGAAGCATTATGGTAAGGTCGCAACTCATAGAATAGACTCCGTGGAAGAATCGATTTAAGTGCAACTTTACCAAAAGGGATACGATATGTAAGAGCCTTGAAAAGCGATATCAACAAGGCTGTGAAAAGTGACAATCTAAAGTTCTAGGTCTTTCTTGTCCTATGTGAAAGCATATCATTGTGTTCATCATTTTTTATTCATCTAACAACTATGATCCCTTTCCCCACAATTTCAATTAATTATTTAGATTCATTTGACTTCTCAATATTACAACAGTATCACTCATTTAAACCTACAAAGGGTCCCCCCTTATGTATCAAAAGCGATATCCAAAAGGCCTTGAAAAAGTGACAATCTAAAGCGATATCAACAAGGCCTTGAAAAGTGACAATCTAAAGTTCTAGGTCTTTCTTGTTCTATGTGAAAGCATATTATCGTATTCATCATTTCTTATTCATCTAACAACTATGATCCCTTTCCCCACAATTTCGATTAATTATTTAGATTCATTTGACTTCTCAATAATACAATAGTATCAACTTGCAAGGGGTCCCCTCTTATGTATCAAAATTTCAGTCAAAACCAAGATTGATTAGATTGGATTTTTATTACATCCATAAAAAAATGGTTATACATTTTAGATGAAGGATGGTGGTAGAACCATAAAGGAAAGATGATTTAGATATAAAAGGAAGGAAAACTATCAAAATGCCCTCATGGGTTTTTCAAAATTACCAAAATGCCCCAAAAAACAGGGTGTTTTGGTAAAATTGCAATACTTTTTAATGGATGATCAAGGAAGAAAGTACACTTCTTGAAGATAATAGGTGAGAATAAAAATATTTCCAATGACGGTAAAAACATTTCAATTGGAGTTGTAATCTGCAAGCTATAGTGCTTTGAATTTAAAAATGTTGAACAACTCCAATGAACATAATTTGTGAATTCAAATTACAATTTTAATGAATTTAATTGTTTTATTTTCTTGAAGGACAAGAAATAAACTTCACTACCAATCAGAAAAAAAAATACAATAAGATGAGAGATAATTTTAAAACCCAAGCGAGAAAATGTCGCTTTGTACATCTTAGGAATTTCATCTAATGTGATTGTCTTGTAGAAATGAATGATGTTGAAAACCTTGCAATATGCCCAGTTAACATTCCTGGTTTGTTCAAAAGCAGCTTACTTGAAGTCAATATCTGTTGCCATTGAATTGTAGGCAAAATCTATTGATTAGGATGACAGAAACACATAGCAATCAACTCCAAAGTATCATAGGGCAGGGCAAAAACGACATGCTAGATGGATCACTTGAACATGACATGTGTATCAAGAAAATATTGCTAGTAGACCTTCCATCATTATATTTCAAATGTACTTAACTATATTTATGTCTATCAACGATGATCAGGCATCCTAAAACTCAATAGGAAACAATCCAAATGGAAACATCTTGTCTGAGTATGACGAAGTCCAAAAATAAAAGGGGTTTCTCATAACATAAAAACCTACATGTTATAGAAGTAATGCAAAGAAATATAACAAAAACGCACCTCAAAAACTATAAGTTGTAGAAGGTTCCACATTCTCTCAATGTTGAAGGTCAGTCAGTTGCCCAATTAAAAGAAATAGCTTACAGATCCCCAGAACTCAAAGATATATGCCTAATCCAAAAAATATTAGCATTACCAATCTCACGAGTATGCAAATTACTTGATGCTCTCAAATTTTTTCGATGACATCTTGAAAGGCGAGAGCTCTTCAAAGGCGAGAGCTCTCCGAATTCTGCAATTCGAGGAACATAACTCCGGCTCCACTGGTTGCAAATAGAAAGAAAGTTAGAAACATCGCAATTCATGTTTTCTTAGCTCTATTCCTAATCTGGCCATTCAAAACGTAACTAACCCGACATCTCCACCATTGGATTGAAATATTCGGGATACAATACACAGCCATGATAATAAATAGACAGTACTTCCTCTAACAACCCAAGCTGCAGATCCGATTTGATCTGTACTCTTCTTGCTAACATACAAATGCAATCATATTGGCAAATTCTGATTCTCTGATGCAAATCATCACCGCTGACAGGAAAAATCGGTCGCCATATAGATATCCGTTGCTTTTCCCTGTAATATTAAAGGGTATGGCCTTTGTCGATTTGCATTCCGACCCTATGTCATGGACGTTGGCTATGCATTCTTGCATGACGGCTTGCCATTCTTGCATCTAGAATGGAAATGGGCAAGGCATTCTTGCATCTTACCTGCTGTTACAGGTAGCTGCGTTCATGATGATGTAGAAGGGACATTGATCCACCATTCTTGGTTGTACCAGCTCCCCGCTGTACAGATTGCTGGTACATCTAAGAATGGCTCCCCATCTGGTGGCTACATATCATTCCACGTGGTCACATGTAGACCGCTCATTAGCATTCTCCTCCTCAGCCTGTACAATCCAAAATTCCTACTTGATTTTTAGGCAAGAGCAATCTGGGTTCTGTCAATACCTTGGTGATCTTATCAGACTACTAAAAATTGGTTGGAAGGTGTTTTACTTCAATTTCTCCATTCTCAACTTCATCTCTTATGAAGTGATGATGTATTTCTATATGCTTCATTCTGGAATGGCAAGTAGGATTCTTGCTCATTGCAACTCCACTTCTATTATAACAATAAAGTGAGGTACATTACCGATGTGTTCCATTTCCTTGAGCATATGTCGTAACCATATAATCTCTGACGTTGCCAATGATAGTGCCACATATTCTGTTTCTGTACTTGATTTAGCCACACATTCCTATTTTTTGCTTTACTTAAGATGTAGCAGTATTACAAAGTTTGCAAATATATACAAACGTGGATTTTCTGTCATCTATATCTCCTCTCCTGTTGACATTAGCATATCCGATCAATTCATCCTCTTGATCTTGTGTGAAGTGAATGTCATGACTTATTGTTTCGTTCAAGTGCCTCAATACTCGCTTAGCTGCAATCCAATATTGTATATCCGGATTATTATTATTGAATGTAATGAGCAAGTAAACTATATAAGTGATACAGGTATGTGCAAATTTGCAGCATATTACAAGCTGCCAACTAACTCGCATATCAAGCACATGCTTCCCTCCTTCCACATGTGCAAGTTTCCTTCTGTTTTGAGTTCCATAAATCCAATAGATGTAAGAAATTTATGCATGCACAAGTACCTTTGCCTAGATGCATCTCTAAGATAATATAGTGCTTTCTTCATTTTGCAGACGATATTTACACCTTGCTGATGCCCTTGGGGTTGTTCCATGAATATTTCTTCTTCTAGATCACTATTTAGGAAAGCATTCTTAACATCCATGTGCTCAATATCCATATTCTTCCGCACTGCCAGAGCCATTAATGCCCTTATATTCGTTAACTTCACAAGAAGTGAGAAAGTGTCTTTGTAATCATACTCCTGCTTCATGCATGTATCTTTTGCAACTAAGCAAGCTTTATACCTTTCTATAGACTCGTCTACATTTCTCTTAATCTTAAAGATCCACTTAGTCCTCACTACATTTTGTTCCCTCGGTCGTGTCGTCCATTCATATATGCTAAGTCAATTTAAAGAATTCGCTCACTTTCCACGGCTTTCTTCCATTTCACAGCATCTGGATTCGACGTAGCTTGTTCAATCGTCTTCGGCTTTACAATACAGGATATTATCTTCGGTTTTGCCACTCTCTTATCCTACCATATAATTCAGTGTCAAATGGAAGTTCTGCTTTCAGCCGCCCCACTTCTTTACGATGACCTTGCCCTCTCACTCCTGCAACCTCACAACCTCACCACCTTGTGCAGTTTCATGCTCAACATCTATTACCACTTCTTGTACTTCTTCCTGCTCAATTATCGGTGCACTATCGGGTTCTAAAACCTCATGTGCGTCTTGATGTATTGTTTCCGATGTATGCAATGCACCTTCGGTCTCTATGACCTCATGCACTTCCCATTTCCTAATCAACCTCATCAATACCTGATGGTATATGCACTTGCTCATTGTCACGTTTCTCCTCATATTTCTGTTCGACATTGTTTTCTCTAATCTAGTCCAATGGCATCCATTCTAACAAGAAAAATCAAGATCTTTCATATTCTTATATAATATTGTCTTATTAAATACTACATCTCTACTCACACTGATTCTGTGGGTGATGGCATCATACAACCTGTATCCATTAGTTTCTTCATTATAACCTATCATAACCTACCAAGAATGTACAGACACTCATGATGTCAAGTTTCTTCCCACTTCTTTGAGACCTCGCATATATACAAGCCATCCGTAGATTATTAACCTCCTCATCGATTGTTTTTCACTTGTCCATATTTCTCCAAGAACATCTCCCTTCATCGCCACAGTAGGCCGTTTGTTATGTATGTGATAAGCAGTAGATGCTGATGCAGAGGCAAGAACTACTGATGAACTGGGACTGGGGAAAGAGTCAACAAATCGAAATGATCTAGAGCGCCAATCAATCTGTGGGTTATGCAATTCAAGTCAAGAGAGACCCAAGACCACAGGCCCATGTGGGTTGGCGATGAGATTGAAGGAAATGCTGCAAGAGGCTCCCTCGAACAGAACCTGCAGGGGTGCAGTACATTCTGTCACTGCGCTCGAGGAAATCTCACGTCCATCAATCACCACAACAGAACTAGGATGCTCTACTTTGCTTCTAGGAATGGTGTGCTTAGTAGCGAACGCGCTATCATAAAGTAAGCATTCGCGTCAGTATCAAGTTGCGCCAATGCATCTAACCTTCCAACCTTTGATTCTACTGATATAGAGATAAAGAATTCTTTACTGACCTTATCAAATGAACTATAACTCTCTTCATGTGTGGACGGAGTCTGAGAAATAGCAGCCAGTCATCGAGAGACTCCTACTACTCGGACTGGCCCCTGAAGTTTTCCGGCTGACTTGGGCGCCTAACAGGACATCCTCGAGCGATATGACCAACTCCACCACAATAGAGACAAAGGTTAGCCTCTCTTCGGCGCTGCTTCTCCGCCGCAGACAAGGGCCCTCGAACCACACGATCAATCTGCATGGGCACCGGGCCATATGACCTAGACGACATGGGCGACGTAGGAGAGGATGTGACTATTGGTGCTTGCGAAATTGGGGATGCAACTAAATTTTGTCTTTCTTGCCAACGCTCGAAAAGACGATTATCACAACGAACCGCAAACTTTATTGCTTCATCTAAAGTCCTGGGATCCTCCATGGTCAGCAACATATCTTTCACATCCTCACGCAAACCCCTTCGAAAACAGACTCGTAGAGCAGCATCATCCCAAGCAGTATCCAAGGCAATTTGACGAAATTTCGACGCATATACTGAAGCTGGACGGGAACCTCGTCTAAGATTACCGAGTTTTGTAACAGCTGTGCGCTGTCGATCTGTGTCCCCGAAATATGCCTCGAGCTCGGTAGTGAAAGCAGCAAAGTCCTGTAACTCGGGAGCCCCTCTCTCTAGCAAGGGAGCAAACCAACTTAGAGCTGGTCCTGTGAGAAGAGAGCCAATCAATCCAACCTGCTCCTGTGGTGTGGGATATCTATGTGGACGGAGCTGAATCACGAGCCGGATCTGATTCAAAAAACTGCGAAGCTTGGCCGGGTGCCATCAAACTTCTCTAGAAGACTAATCTTAGGCTCTGATGGCCTCAATCCAGAACTAGAGGCTGACTCATACGAAGCTATCCGTTCCTTGAGCTCCTTATTATCCAACTGCAACTGTTGGCATACTTGTACAAGCTGCTGGACCTGCTGTAACAAGGATAGAATCTCCTCTATAGCAATAGAAACACCAAACAAGTTTCCATTTCTTTGAGCCTCAAATATTTTCAAACAATCCTTGATAAACTTGCAACTATACTTGTCGAATAACAAATCAAAGCTCTTATCAACAATGTTTGCAACCGCAACCAAAATAAAATGCATTCCAAGTGTGTACAATGTATCTGGTATACTGGGGAGAGTCTTACCTCCAATTAATAAATCCGGTTCTCCTCGTCCACGAACCCTCTGCTCTTTGTATCACCCTTGACAACTTACTAGATTCAGTATTTTTCAACAATCCCAAGAACTCATGGTGACCTCAACTCCTGAATTAAAGTCAACACATTAGTCTTGTTCAACTCCGAATTGCAAAGACTTATCATATCATGTTTAGGAAGGAGTAACTTTAATGAGAAAATTGCGCCTTGAAAATTTTTGGTGGCCGCCAAAAAGTTTAACGAAATTTTTTTCTCATTAAAATTACCTGAAGAAATTTCAACCATCTTAAAATTTCGCCTGTTATTGAGGCT
>JAANSK020311374.1:0-19168 GCA_011763485.2 Isoetes engelmannii
GGCGCCTTGCAGTGTGAGGATATACCAAATACCACAATTTTTCAAACTCCAGAACTTGTCTGATCCCTTGCTTCCATTTTTGAAATCCTCCTTCTCCCTTGAACACTTCAATAGAGTTGAGGAGATTTGCACCAAATCTTGTAGACATTGCTCGAACTTGGTTGCTCTGGTATTGATACCAGTATTAGATGTAAATATAATTGCAATGTCTACAATCACAACTTCAATAGTCAAGTAGTGTGAGTATCAAATTAAATTTGTTAGGACAACGCTCCACGCATACAAGTCTTTAATGCTAAATCAATATCCCTTCACAATATACAAATATATGGTCAATAGTATAATGCATTCGAAGCTATATTGATTGCAACTCCGAGAGCCCAAGCGGCCTCAGAATGATATGCCCTTAATTGATAAAAACTGGATGATCATACACAGTTATACTTCTTAATTTATTCTCATCAATCCGGCTGTGTATCCTGAACGATCTCCCTCAGTTCCGAGCCAGAAGGGCTCCATATTATTGCATCGTCCCGGAAACCTCTTAATATAATTTCACCTCCTATATATAACAATTGTCCTTTGACCTTTAACTTTCAAAAGTCACAAATACTTTCAGACCGCCCCTGAACTGGTCCCATCCGATTCCGTTCCGGATCGAACTACGCACGATACTAAGCACATCATCAAAGCAATTTAACTCACTCCTCTTTCAAGGTTGGCCATAACATCATAGTACTATATTAGGATTGAGAATTACTTTATTGATAAACTAACTGCTTTCTATATCAGGATTGAGAATTACTTTATTGATAAACTAACTGCTTTCTTATTATTTCCCATCATGATATGACACATCATACACTCTTGCAAATGCTTTGTCCAACTAGTACTTGCTATTGGGGCAATCCATAGTGCGTAGGCACCTTGTTTATCTATCTTGAGGCCCTTCCAAAATGCTATCATTAGCATTACATTCGACGAATACATATTCATTTCCATCATATGAATTTTAGACAAATTGCCATATATTTTGGAGAGTAAGCAGCAACTTCCATGCAAGTAATAGGCTTGCATGGCACAAACCAAAAGGGTATCCCACAAAACATCTTGTTGAATTGAACATTGTTTCTACACTAGAATCCCAGCATAACTTAAAGCAATACTGCTCTAGAAATTGCATGACCAACAGACATCTTTGAATGAACTACATGAGCAAAAAAGATAATATGCACACATATAAATCAAGAATTTAATTAGCTTCCATGCCTCGTTGAGCCATGCTCTTTATTCCAATGTTGTTTGAGCATCGGACATGCATGCATCAATACATCACACACATTCTATAGCAACTAACCTTCTAACATTTCCATTACGAATTGGCTCTGGTCTTCATCTCTAGGACATGCAAAAATCATTTGACTGGCCCTAATTTTATTGTGGCTCCATAATTTCTTAAGAATAATTCCTCGATTTAACTTAATTTTCTTCTGGCGGTTGTGCAACATAATCATAGGTAGAAACCTAGCATTGTTGCCTGTCAACATCAACAGTCAAACCACTTCATTTCATCATAGTGCAAACTTTGTATCTTCTTTGTAAAAATTGCTACTCGCAATCCTTTATCTCTTTTACTTCAGATATCACGACCATGTCCACCTTCCCATTATCTAGTGGTGGTCCGCAAAAGGCCAGAGATATCTACCTATTGACTTATTGGATAACCTATCAAGTTACCCACAATCAAAGGTAATTTAAGCTCAACTACTTCATGTCACTACCATTATACTATTGTAGGTACCCAAAACCTTATTCCACAAGTTTCCATCTAGTAATTACCCATGATTACAAGTAACTTTCATGGATGACCTACAAATTTCATGCAAAGGTAAACGTCAAAAAGAATATTCATAGAATAGTGTCCCAGAAACATAATATCCATTGGATCACCTAGAGCATTGATTGGCAAGGGCCATCGGATGGAGAATTGGAGATTTGAAAATATAACTCGTTTGTGGTGGTTGGATTATAATTTCTAGGTATATACCTAAAAAAGTGCACTATGAGAAAAGAAGAATTATTTGTTTGGAAATGATCTTTGTTTGGAAATGATGTAGTTCTATGTTGTTAGTGTCTCGAGAGGCTTTGACTTTTGTTAAAATTATTACCCTTTTATTAAAACATGTAAACTTAATGAAAGTAACTTCAACAAAAGACCATTTTACATTTCATAAAATGCCCTTGTGGACTTTTACACCTCTAAGGGGGAGGTGCCTCGCGGCTGGCTGGCCCATTGCCGAGCCTTGCACCTCTCCCTACAAGGCAGTAACACATGGGACCTGCAAATTATGCTAATTTTCCCTTTATTTCAAATTTCAGAAATTGTTCGCCACTTGGAAGCGATGTCGCTGCATCCCCTGTTCTGCCCCGTGCTAATATTCCGATCTGAGAAATGGAGGAATGGGTTAGGGTTCACACATGTCGCCTGATCCATGGAACAATCTTCATTTATGCATCAGCTCCGGCATTTAACTTCTGATCTCGCTATTTTCTGAAGCAGAAAATTGTGTGAGACAAATACCCTTGAATTTTTTATCCTACAAGTCGAATTCCCCCTCATGTTAGACAAGTCGAACACGTCAAAAAAAAAAAAAAAAAACTAGCAAAAAGGCACGCCAGGGGTTGTGGCTAGGTTATGCAATGTAATGAAGGTCCTTTAAAAAAAAACCTTTATAGTTGCTTCACAAACAAGAAGACTTGGTAAGGCCGAATAGGCATTTAACTTGGTAAATGGTCATTTATTTGGCACGCAATGGTCGCTTTGGAAAAGATGGATTGATGTTGCAAGGAATTCGTTACCTTGCTTGATTTCGTGTCCAATGTGTGAGAAGAAATACATGATTTTATTAAAGCGGGACATCCTTTGCAATTGTAGGAAGGTAATTTGGGATGCTTCATACCACATCAACTTATTCATTCTATGCTAGATATTCTATCATTAATGCGCATCAATAATTTAAAAAAAAAGGGAGAAGAATAAACAAACAAATTTTAGTTAATACGTGGCGAAATGATACAAGTTAAACATGTTAATTCTGAGGCTCAATACAAGGAGTGTACTCGTTGGCTGCAGATATAATTTTTTATTTTATCTTTTCTTCTATTGTGGTAAGTTGAGAACAAACAAATGCTAACAAGACTTTTCTTTGTTTAGTCAAAACAATGTACTCATAGTGTTGGTTCTTGTCTTTGTTAAGTGGTTGATTTCAGGTAATAATGGATAATGTATTGGTGGATAGCATTGGGCCAAATCAAGCACATGACAAAGTGCTGAAGTTCACGAGCTCTGAATAATGCATGAATAGCTTGCAAGTTATTGGTTACTCATGATGGAGAAAGCAGAATACAGTGCACTGGAATGATATGGCTTCAAAATTGCGGTTCCTTCATTTTTCAAATTGGGTTGATAATGGAGAAGTAATCACAATAACCATATGCATTCTAGTTGCAAATTTATGGTGTTCGTGTTGATGTCTAGAGGAATGGGCATGCGTGTGAAAAATGACTTACGACAATTTGCGATGAGTCTCTACAGACTATTACTTGTGTAATGAGGGAGTGCATGTTAGTGACATGTAACATTGGCGGGTTAGGAAAGGGATGTCATCTAGACCCAATGATAATCTAATGAATAATTAAATGGACAGTAAAAGAATCAAGATAACATCATTGTGATAGATTGTCATTTTCTTTTGTTCATTTTGTTATATTATATTAGAATTAAATAATGTTCTTACTAACAACTTGTCCTTTGTCGTGGTGGTGCATGTCTTTGTCCATATGTGAAATGCTAAGCAAGGGACACGATTCTTACAAATATTTCACCCGAAATTACATGTTGTATGAGCAAAATGTTGTAAGCAATAGGTTATGTTACTTTGTTCTTCCGTTCTTACATAAGTTGTGCTATATGATAGGCCACCATGACTTGATGCATAGCTTTGAACTTCTATAAAATTTAGCCTTTTGACATTAGGTATCCTAAAGAAAGGAAGAACTTGAAAACATTTTTTTAAAGTCCACTGTGCTCTATGAGAGCAAGGAATACATATGTCGTCGATATGCAGCTAAGGGGGCGAGTACTGTTGAAAAATAAGATGACTACTTTGCAAGTGGAATGAGATATGACATAATGTTCATTTATTCTTTCTTTTAATTGAGTGCTTATGATTTTAATGAATAGATCTTAGAATCTGTTAGTGCCAAGTCCACAAGGCAACCATGTAAGGCAAGACACCTCTTCTCAAGATGAGATGAGTTGTTACAATGCTAAGTAGCTATGTCAAACGAGTCTCCCTAACTTGCCAAAATCTCTAATTAAAGCTGCTGGTTTGGTTGAAGGCATCTGCAAAAACATGTAAACATTGGTGAGATGCTAGGCTTTAACGTCATGTCATCTTTTAACAGTTTCATAGGCTGGACATGAGATTAAAAGTGTTGTTCATCTTCTATTTCCTCTGATGCATATTTCTTGCATGTTCATTTGGATCATTGGATTCCATACTACTGTCTACCATTTAATTTAAAAGTTAGAGTAGAATCTTATGCAGCACATTGCATGGATGTGATGGCATTGTGTTCTGCTACACAGACCTAAGATTTGCTATAAGATCTTCACCCATGTCCATTGCCACTGATTGTTACAACTGGAGGCCTCTTTGATGCATCGGACTAAGCTTGCTTTTACTGTTGCGTACCAGCCACAGACTGGTTGTCAGACTAAGTGAGTGAATCAAGCAATGGAGGATATGTTCTGCCATTATTGTGAATCTCAAGTCATTGAAATCTTTTGTGAATTTTGGATCACTGGCTTTTCATTGGTGGATTTTGTCTATAAGAATTCTGTTCATAAGGCTATGGAAATGATTATTTTCTGGCTGATACTCTCACGTTGCCACTGCACTAATGACCCAGTTCAGTTGCTTGAAGACATGAGAAGGGTGCCGCTGAGCATGAGAGAAGGAGATCATCCTTGGATCTATGCCGGACCTCATTGCTACAAAGGTATATCCTAACCTTATTATTATGGCGTCTTCAAAATATTGAGAAGGTTAATGCTGCTAGCTATATGCTTAAATTATCTCTTGCTTGGACCAAGTGCAAAATACCTTCCACATGTCTTTGTTGAAGCTTGTCATTGGATCATCCATGATAATGCCGCACAGTATATCAAATGCCATCTCATCTTCTGAACAAAGACACAAATTGATTAGTGGAAGTCGCAAGCTAGGCATTTTCACTTGGAATGCTTAGATGAGCTATCTGTATGCTGCAAGTGGCAAGAAGCCAGGCCAGGCCAGTTAACCATCTGTTGGGATTTGGAACTGTATATAGCCAGAAGGGTTTATGCTTCACTTCCTTGTTTATGCCTCAACATGCCGACAAACTCTGGGATAAAGAATGGGCTACATGCAGTGTCATCTGTTGTAATTTCTTCGTGTTCATACCCATCAACACAATCTGCAAAGAAATAGACAGTAATAGACTTCAAAACTAAGACAGAGATGCTGAGTCTAAATGCCCTCCATACCTATTAGAATGAATTGTGCCCAGTCAACCCGGATGATCTAGATGCTGTGAGACAAAGACAGAAAGCCAGTCAGTATTTTTTCATATGCATTCCATGGTAATTGAGCTTCTAGAAAAATAGATTTTCGTCATCCTGCAGAAATTGCACTACGTCATCATGTTATAATGATCATATGTCAATGGCTAAATCCTTAAATGGCCCATCTATGGAAGGCAGGCATACAGGCCTGATAAAACCAAGCACAAACAGGTTCAAGGGGTTTAAGATTGACATCAGAAATGGGCGGACTGTGCTTAGAGACCCACGAATTTGCAAAGGAAGTTCATTTACGAATGACTAAAAGTACCACATTTAACTTACCTCACAACATGCAACCTAAATTCGAAACGGCTGAATATTTGGACCAACAAGGTTCTCAAATTATGTTTCCAAAGTCCACCAACATCTTGGGTTTACCAAGGTGTTACCAAAACCTTGATTCAGACTGTCATTTATAAACAAAGCGACTGGTAATGAAATAGCGCAGTGACAGGGCAAAGAAATGTCACTATGGAAGTACATAAATGGTTTATTTAAACAGTTGGGTCTTACAGATCTCCTATATCATCATCCTTTTGAAGCAAAAAGAGCATGTTAGACCTTCGCAGTAACATCATAAAAATGTCCATACTGCATGTTAGATGCGTACCTGGTAGTGGGCTATAGCCACATGCCATGGAATGAGAGATGGAAACTCCTTCTATCTGCAGAACCAAACATTGGGTTCATGTTCTCACAGGTTTTCATAGACAATCCAATACTTTGGGATGCAGCCACATATGGGCGACTTGATTGCATGACTTGGATGTCCAACTAAACTAGCACTGTTGCAAGCTATTTAGCAGCATGCACACTTTCTCTTCTTCTTGCACGGCTATCCCAGTGGACTACAGTTTGTCCAATAATTCCTTCATGGAAGTCCTTTCCAGTGGAACGTGGGATCAGGCGCCACTCGTATGCACTCAAGGTCTCTCCATTTGCAGTTGCAGCAGAATCCATGATAGACTTCGATGAACAGAAAAAACACATAGCAATATGGAATATTCGACAGAATAATCAACAAAACAATGTAGCGATTGAGGCGAAAAACTTCTGTATCAGCACAGTGGGCCCATAACCCATTACAAAATAACAGATTATGAAGTACACAATTGCAAAGAACAATGACAATCACAATCAAACTCACGAAAAGACTCAAGGAACTTGATGAGATTTTCATTGGATCAGTTTTTTTTCTTGCTGAACTTAAAGGAACAACTTAAGAAACTCTAATTATGGATTCAAAACCTCCTACTTAGCATAATTCAAGGCACAACTTAAGACATCATTTAATTATCTCAACATTCTATGTTACTGCAAGCTTTGAGTTACAGATGAGATTAACAGACTCTGAGTTGAGGCCTTATGCATGTCACTTCTTATTAATTAGTATATAGCGCTCTACAACTTGCATTGGCTTATTACTGAACTGTTCAACAATTTCATGTAGCTGCATAATATATTCATAAGAAAAATGTTGCGAGTCAGAAAGTTTCATGCTTTTGTGCATACTGCAATGTTGTACTGCAACATTCATCAACATTTCATTGATTCATGCCACATGATTGGGCAATTGTCAGTAGAAAACATCACAAGTGGGCATAACGTCTGGATTCAGAGTTTTTCTACCTACCACTATTTGCTTGGAGTACTTTTGCTTGAATAGATCTGGACGAACTAGATGTAAAGTCCTCTTGAGGCGCATGGAAAGCTGCAGTTGCTGTTGCTTTCATTGATTTACCTCCATCAGCTATGCTACATAACTCAAATCTCTGTCAGGTGAGTTGTACTGTGAAGGAAATTCTCAGCACACTGTTTTGTCACTCCTAGAATTGGCGTCCTGCCTTTAATTCGTTTTTCTTCCTCCATCATATGTCCTTGAAAAAATCCTTGGGAAGAAAGTTCCCAACATTTTGCTCATGGCATTGCGCTCCACCAGCAACACATTGAGCAGCATTGAGCAGCAGAGTAAACATAAAAAGCCAAAAGGGGATCTTACCTTATGTAAAGGGCTGTGCAGCTAGCTATGCCGAGGACAAAATCCATCGTCCAGAGGTCTTAAAAATACAAGCATTTGGTATTGGAGATCCAGTATCATTCCCAAAAGGCCACAAAAGGCCAGATTGGGCGCCAAGCTTCTACTAAAAATCACTGGACGTAGATCTTGAAAAAAAAGGATCTAACGGTAAGTACGTTCACTATGTTTGTTTTGGCGTGTCGGCCGTATCTCATGCAGTGGTGGGGCTATGATTGTGGCAGCGTATTGTAGAGGAATACATACATTTTTGCAGTTTTGACGAGCTTAATTGAATACAAAGGTTCTGGCTGCATCTGTATTTGTTGAATCAAGAGAAAATTTTTTCAGCCAAGGTTCGATTTTGGAAGGCTCCATGGCTGCAGACAGGTGCAGCCCTGATGCCGAGGTGGTCGGGCAGTGAGAGCTGGTTGAGGAGATAACTATCTAGAAGAACCGCCTGCCATAGCCGTGCAGGGTGAATCCGTCTAGTATGGCGTGGGGTTTGGGTGTTCTGAAGCGGATTAGGATTAGGGAAGAAGCTGTGGGCAGCGTGGTATGGAAGAAGGCCGGCTTGCTTTCCTTTTTTTTTTTTTTTTTGTTTCTTTGTTATTGTTTTGTGGGGCGTTTTGAGGCATCCGGCCATGCCTAGCTTCCGGTTTGTTTTTGTTTGTTTTCGTTTCTTGGTTTTGTTTTGATTTAGAAGGCTCTGGTGAGGCCAGTATGGCCTGGAGGTTCGATTCCTCCGGCCCTGGGTCGTTCTTGTTTTTTCCAAGGCAGATGAATCTCAGGAGCCGGATTGAAGCCAGCAACAAATCAAGGAGGACACAGGAATTCCCAAGGCCAGCAACGATTCAAGGAGGGCACAGGAATTCCCTGCTCTGGTTTTCCGGCTTCCTTGCTTGAAGCCGCACAAGGGAGATTAAGGCCAGCAATGAATCAGGGATGGCACAGGAACTCCCAAGGCCAGCAACGCATCAAGGAGGGCAGAGGAATTCCCTGCCGGTGGCTACTAGGCTAGGAGTGCTACCAGAAGAGGCAGAGCAGCCTGCATCCTCCATGTGCAGAGCAGCCGGCATCTTCATGTTACAGCATCAGTTTGGTGTTGGCAGGCTATGTACGGACACAGGAGCTCCATGTGGTCTATGCTCCAGACCATTGATTGAGTTTTTTTTGTCTTCGTTCATGCCTTTGTTTTGCACCGTTGCCAATGGTCATATGGTTTCGTGAAATGCCGATGTGCACCTTGAAACCGTGCATGCATTTTAGAGACAAGAAATCCGTTGGCCGTCCAATTGGTAGATGTGCTGGAATATTCCACGCATCAACGGATGACGGGCCTCGCTAGATAATAAATCCAGTATAATAGAACATAGGGAAAAGGATCTAACGGTAATAGTAATGCCATATCAGTTTTTTACGACGTGAAGGTGCTACGTGGATAGGTTAGAATTGCAAGAAAAGTTGTAGGCTTGGTTGGGCTGGCGTGCTAAAAATTGTGTGAGTCAAATACCCTTGAAATTAAAAAAATATGTCAAAATGTGGGCTTGAACACGCGCTAAAAAAGTTAAAAACCAAATGAACTAACATTTGCACTATGCAACAATATTATAGTAAAAACATAATCTTCGAGGCTTATTAAACACATGAGTGCTAGGCTATTCTACCTTCAAAATACACAAGCGATGTATTAGGCTCGCGGTTTCATGGAATCCAACCCTGGAAAGGGGAGCCAATATTTCGCCCAAAAAATATGTCCCCAACCGTAATACATAAATCGTCTAGTGAGGCTGGCGGCGCCACCTCGCAAATTCTTTTTTGGAATTGTATCGTAGTGTTTAAGGACTTCGGTCCCTTTGTACTGCCTTGTGGCCGTCGCATGTCTAATGGATGCTGCCTTTGTGGCGCGACGTTAAAAATACTATCTTATCTTATCTTATCTTATACATACAAAATGCCATAAAAGTAAACATATTTCCATATTCTACATACTTAAACCATTGGGAACAAAAATACGTCCCCAACCGTAATACATAAACCATCTGGTCGGGAAAATAACTTTTAAAATGATCGTATCAGAACCAACGGTGGAATCTCTGTCAGAACACAAGCTTTCCATGGCATGTGCTCTTGGTGTGTTTTTTGAGATTAAACATTACCATTTTCTGCAACTGGAACTATCAGACTCCAGCCATGCATTCTTTTTTCTTTGTATAAGGTGCAATCGCCTTCTGGAGCTGAAGGCGTTGGTCCCAATATTATGGTGGCCATTTCTCTTCATATCACATTTGCATGACGAACCCATAAGAAGCAGATTTGAGCTGGAGAATTCGGAAAGATGGACCCTATTTCTTGCATTCCTGAAGCATGGGGTCTCTCTAAGACTGGTAGCAGTCTATTGCATAAGCTCGTTCTAGAAAATGATAAGAAATGTTTGAGAGCTTTGGTAATGCGAAATCCCTGGACGTTCTGCAAAACCGTTTCAATCAAATTAACCGTTACAAGGCCCTCTCAAAGCCATGTACGATGCAGTTTCAAACCTTTGGAGGATTTCAAGGCCTCTTGGGAAATTCGATGGTGGAATAATAGCGTTCATGGATCTGAGCAGGCTTCATCACAAGTAATTCACTTCCTGATTCGGATATGGAGATATGTAGTAAATTACTTTTAGTTCTGAGATTTTGCTTAATTACTGATCTGATACCTTTTGTCATGTAAAGAAGAGGGAAAATTTGAAACTTCTAATCCAAAGGTTCTGGATAGTTGTTCTTCCCTACTGGAAGTCAGAAGATAATGTGCAGGCATTGCTGCGCGTTTTTGGAATTCTTATTGTCACCTTTGCTTCAGCTGCTCTCAATGTCCATACAAGCTTTTTGGGAAGAAATTTCATCAATGCACTTGCAAGTAAGTACGTTTATTTAAGACTGCTTGATTAATGACAAATCACCTCTTGAATGGATTACTTTTGTGACTGTAGGTAAAAATAAGCAACTGTTTATAAAGCAACTAGTCAATTACCTGGCAGCCATTGTTGTTATTGTTCCAGTGAGTCAAAGCATATTCACAGGATTGGTTCAACTAGCATTGCATTACTTTTCTTTTCCTTACTTCAACTGTAGGATTTACTGGACTTCCCCTCATGCAACCTATTTGCTGTAGGTTTTTGTTCTGAAGAATTATACTAGGAGGGAGTTTGCTCTACAGTGGAGAGCATGGATGTCAAAGTATTACTTGCAACTATATTTGAAAAATAGAGCGTTTTATAGCATCAAACTTCAGCCCTTTATTGACAATCCTGACCAAAGAATTGTTGACGATCTTGAATCATTTGCAGCAACCACTATTACTTTTGCATTGTCTGTGGTTGATGCATTAATGGATGTCATATCTTTCAGTGCTATACTATACAACATATATCCTCCTTTATTTGCAGTACTGATAGCGTATTCAGTTGGTGGTACTGCAATAAGTATAAAATTAGGAAAGGTTAGGAAGAATTCTTATATTTTGCACATTATATCTGTACATGGATTATGATTAAATTGGAGCTTACATTTGACAGAGACTAGTCCAACTCAATCAGATGCAAGAGAAATGGGAGGCAGATTGTCGGTATGGATTGATGCGAATACGAGAAAACGCAGAATCCATTGCATTCTATGCTGGGGAATTCATCGAGATGAATGTCCTTTTGGGTTTTTTCAGCCATGCTTTCCAGAACTCCATGGTATACTACCTTTCATCTTTGAATGCTTACAGAAGTGTGCAAGATTGCTTGGGTGTGTTCCTACTACTAGTCTTTGAAATCATCTATGAAACTCTTATTCATTGGTCATAACACTTATTTTCAATCCATATACTGTTAAGTATTGTCAGTCTCACATTTGTTCTCAGGTTACTGTTCTCCTTGGCTATGTTGTGTTTTGACCTGTTAGTTCATTTTACTCTCTTTGTTCCCTGATCAAAGCTCCGGAATATTGGACCCGCTCTCAATAAAAAGCTAAAACTTGCATAAGTTTGAAAGCACAAATGGCAGGCCTCTAGTACTTCTGGTCAAGATTGCAATTTTGAGCATAGACTAGAAGTCAGGAGAGACAATTTTAGTTGATGGAAATAGAAAAAAAAAAAAAAAGATAAATATTGAGCCAATACCTCTTTGGTACATACACAAATGTCTATCTTTTCTTCCCTGTCCTGTAGAACTTGATTACCCAACTGAAGATTATCATAATAGAAACAACTTCCTGATGCAAGTTAGAGGTCATTGTCTGATTCTTGTAGTACTTGTTTTCCTGGCTATTTTCTCCATGGCATTTGTTGGTATGCATCCTTTTCTTACTATATTGAAGGTTCTAACAAGTACTGGTTTGGCTTCCTGACAGAAAAGAATTGTGGCTGAAACTAAGTTAAAGATATTTAAAATACCATTTGGTGCAATAATTTCTCTTGTGCCATCAGCTGTGGTTGCTCCTTTATATTTTGCTGGCAAGATTGAGATGGGTGTCATTACTCAAAGTGAGCTTGCTTTCCAAAGTGTCTATAGAGCATTCAACATAGTCGTCAGAGATTTCGAATATTTGAGTAGCTTCTCGGCGGTAATTCATAGATTGGGTAATATACTTTTTACGAAATATTTACTCATTAAGTTGTTCTTTAGATTTAAAGTGGAACATGCACGAAAATTGTTGCTTGCTTGTCCAAGATTACATACCAAGATCAAACAACGCTTCCGCATCTACATGGTTAACGCATCTATGTCAGTACCTCTACTACACTGCTTTAAAGCAACATTATACAGGATATATATAACCTAATCTTTGCTGCCTGCAAACAGGTGAGGTAAAATGCTTGATTGAGCACTTTTTGGACAAAGACTCCATACACATTGGAATTGATTAGGATAACAATCTCAATAAGATACAGTAGCAGTTGTGGGTTGTCCTCAGTCTTCAACCAAGTGCACTGGTTATCATGTATTTTACATGCACATACTTCTCTTGCACACTTCTCTTCTTGCTGCATGCATAATTACACTCTTTATATACTGCATGCCTTCCTGTAAGGCGGGATAACCATTGAGCCATATCTATGATCTCTCTCTGTTTAATAACATTTGTTAGGTGTGATGTCATCCAGAAGACTTGCAAAATATAAAAGCTAAATTAATTTGTCTTTCTGAATTGTTCTTTTTAAATTTGCAGGTGAATTTTTGGAAGCACTCCAGGAACACTCTACAGCTATTCCACTATCATTGAAGAGTGGCATAACTGATGATGAACAGACTCATATTTTATATGACACGGAATATTCATTTTATTCAGATGGTAATGTGCCTCTTCTGCGGGTGGAGAATTTAAGTGTGGAGACTCCATGTCGGGGTCTACCATTGATCAGAAACTTATCTTTTGTGGTACACAAAGGTGATCATATGCTGGTGGGTTCTTCTTGACTTGAGCTTGAAATTATGTATTCTGTTATCATTTCTTAGCTGTTGGCATATGCAGATAACTGGAATAAGTGGATGTGGTAAGACATCACTTCTTAGAGCAATAGCTGGTCTTTGGCATTATGGAAAAGGCACCATCCAAAGATTTTATGACTATACAGATGCCAAACAGATATTCTTTTGCCCTCAAAAACCTTACATGGTTCTTGGGACTCTAAGGCAGCAGCTTTTGTATCCTGTATGGAATGTGGACAGCGTGTTAATTAAATCTCATAAGCAAGGTATGTGTTCCTCCCATGAGAAATGTTATTAGTTTGAGAATATTAGTGAGATACCTTACCTATCTATGCAATGGTAAAGATATATGTTTCCAGCCAACAGATATCGAATTGATCGATATTCTCCACAAACTGAATCTAGAAAGTGTAACGGCTCGTTACAGTCTAGAATCTACAGCTGACTGGTCTAGTGTACTGTCACTTGGTGAACAACAACGGATTGCATTTGCAAGAATCCTGTTGTGCCAACCAATACTAGTTCTTCTAGATGAAGCCACAAGTGCAGTAGATGAAGAGAACGAGGTAACAAATAAATGCAATACTTTTTGTCAGACTCTGCAGTATAATCTAATCATATTTGTTAACTTGTTGGAACTTACAGGCCTTTCTATATAGGCAACTCCAAAGTGCAGGAATTTCCATTATTAGTGTGGGACATAGGACAAGCCTTCGAGGTTTGCACACCAGCCAATTGAGACTCCATGGGGACGGCAGTAACTGGGATATGATACTTCTTTAAACAGGAGAATTACGACCAATAATGTATTTTTGCCTTCTGGTGATGCATAAGTAGAAAGTAGTAATGAGGTAATGAAAAAATAGGGACAAGACCTGAAGTACTAGAAGGTATCCTAAAAAGTACTATCTATCTTTAAGTACTTTACATGGATAGAAACACATTTAAGGTTGAACAAATCTTTAAAATTGTCCGGAGTGTGAACGTACATGATCAAAATATTTAGAATCAAACATGGAATGTAGAAATGATTTTTATACAAAATGGCTTTATAAGCTTGGATTTAATCCAACTCTTTTATATGTTGACAAAGGGTAATATGGATGGAAGTGTGGAATTGACATCCTCTTTTACAAACTTACCACTTTCCTTTTTCCTACTATTTGTGGACAATTGGTTAGCAGCTCTATTCCTGCAGCCCAATTTATACTTTCTGTTTTCTGAAGGATAAGCTTAGATTATCAAATATCTAGTGTGGATGAACTTACTGTTGTCTCATACAGAATTTTTAATTTATATTGTGTTTCTAGTTCCCTATATTTATTGCATTAGAGTAATGGCTTGTTTCAGCTCGCATGATACTTTATTTATTACATTCTCCGTTTCAGGTCCAGTTTAATACTAGTTAGTTCTGACAACGGGCTGGCAGTATATCCGCTAACTCATGGGGCCATGAATGCCATGGGTGAAGTACAATTCAAGGTCCATAACAGCACTCAAAATTGTCCACGTATTAGTTCCCCTCTATACTTTGTTGGGGAGAGCTTGATTGTCCAAGAAGTTATCTGACTTGAGCGGCAACCCTGGTTGAACAATATGTCACAAATTAACTACTGAAAGTTGGGCTTCAAGTTATGAAAGTTAACTACAAATAAAAAAAAAACAAGATTTCAACCGTCACAAGAGCGGATTTGAAGACTTACCTAGTTATCCAGTTGGAAAACTGATCTGTTTGCACATGCTACTAAGCACCAAGGCAGTACAGCGCTATATCAGCTACAGAAATAGTCTTCAACAATAAAGAATATGAAAGTGCAGGCTCACCATGTACACAAGCTGTAAGGTGTTATCCAGCGCCATAAATCAGTAGTTATTCTTCGTGTTTCATATCCTGCAATTGGTAATTTGGTCGTAATATTTCACAGACTCATATATGCAGGTATACGTGAATTGGGCATAGATTTCTTTCTTAAGCTCATTAAAACCTTCAACAATCAATATACTGCAACCAGGACTGTTCTATATGTTGGAATCAATGTCATTCCTCCAACCAGTACCACCTATTATGCTATGTCTATTGCATGCTGCTCAATCTATGTTCTCAACTTGCATTTCTAATCTTCCTGCATCCCAGCATCAGCAAAGATGTTTGACATGAGTATATATCCAGCAGCACAACACAAGTCCAAACTGACTACTTGGTCAAAACAATGCCTACCTGTCTCTATATTCCCATGCATTCTGCAAGCACTAAGCAGAGATGTCCAACCAATGATGTTGGGTTGCAAAGAATCCCTAAGTAAAATGTTGGCCTCACTTAGACACCCCGAGCGACCCAAAAGGTCAGCCATGGAGGTGAAATGAGAAATGCCTGGTGTAATCTTATGAGCTTCTTGCATTGATATGAAATAATGGCGGCCCTCATCCACTAGACCTCCATGACTGCACGCAATGAGTATATTAGTAAATATAACTTCATCAGGACATAAACCCTTCTGTTGCATCATCTCAAAGCACTTTGATACAAGTACAACTTCACCATGCTGAGCATATCCTGCAGTAATTGCACCCCATAGAACCAAAGTTTCAGAGTGCAACTCGTTAAAGATCCTGCATGCCTCATCTAGGCTCCCACATTTTGCATACATATCTATCAGTGAGCTTCTCAGAGTTGCATCTAATTGAAGTCCACTTTCAGCAATTTGTTCATGGATGTGCCTTCCTTTCACTATGGATCCTATGCTTGCACATGCTTTTAGAGCTGTAGAAAGAGAACCTGCATCTGGATTTATTCCATTCTCTCTCATCTTATCAAAATATTTCAGGGCAACATCACCTCTATGCTGGAAATATCCTGTAATTACCGCATTCCACGAGCCCACATAAGTGTTTGGCAACGTATCGAAGACTCTGCATGCGTCTTCCATCCTGCCACATTTAACATACATGTCAACAAGAGAGCATCCCACAACAGAATCCAATTGCAACCCACTATTCATAACGTGGTCATGGATCAACCTCCCTTCCTCTAAGGCCTTTAAACCTGCACATGCCTTCAAGACTCCTGAAAATACAACATTACTTGGCTTTATATCCTCCTGTTGCATTTTTTCAAAAACTCTGAGAGCAAGACTGCATTCAGAGTGATCCGCATACCCCCCAATCATTATGCCAAACGAGACCACATCCTGGTTTGGCAGCTTATCAAATAATTTACATGCCTCCTCCAGATTGCCGCATTTAAGATACATATCAATTATGGTATTTTGAACAACAACATCAGACCCAAGTCCACAATCAATAATGTGGCAATGGAGAACCCTGCCCTCTTGTATGACTCTTAGAGTGGCATATAATTTCAAGACACTTAAAAATGTGATCCTGTCTGGTTTGAGACCACTTTCTTGCATTTTCTCATAGTATGCTAAAGCAGTTTGACCTTCACCATTATGAACAAGCCCCTCAATTAGCACTGCCCAAGTTACCACATCTAGGGCTGGAATTTTATCTAATACCTTGGAAGCTTCCTCTAGGCTTCCACATTTAGCATATGCATCAATGAGAGTGCTTCCCATGACAATATCCGATTTGAGGCCATCTTCAATGACCTGCACATGAACAACTCTGCAGCGGCTTATGGTTTTCATAGTCATCCATGCTTTCAAGAGACCTAAAAAAATAGCCCTTGTTGGACTTACATACTCTTCCTGCATTTTCTCATAATATTGCAATGCAAGGAGCCCTTCCCCATGTTGAGCACATCCTGCAATGATGGCCCCCCATGAAACCACATCTGGACTAGAGAGATTGTCAAAAACTTTACATGCTTCTTCAAGGCTCCCACATTTTGCGTACATATCAATAAGGGTGGTTCTAACAACATCTGATCGAATCCGGCTTTCGATGATTTGGCTGTGGATGAGCCTCCCATGCAGAAGGCCACATGTTGCTGCACATCCCTTAATTGCAGCAACATAAACATGGTTATCATTCCTCACACCTGACCATTGCATTCTGTGATGTAATTCATTTGCGTTCTTACCTTGCCCAAGATTGGCATTTGCAGATATAATAGCAGTCCAACTATGCGCACCTGGTTTTGTTATTTTCCTGAAGGCCCAATTCGATTCAAGTAGGCTTTCATGATGAGAAAATAGGCGAATCAAATGGTCCTCCAAAGCAGCAATTGAATCCAACCCATTGTGAGATAGAAGAATTTGTAGTTTCCTGGAACATTGCAGGTCTTTTATTTTCTCACATCCCTGCAGAATGCCATAGGCATCATCCCTTGATAAACGAATTCCATCCATGTCCATGAGCTCGGCCGTTTTGAGTGCCTCATCGACCTGTCCCGCATGGCGAAATCTTCTGAGATGTGTTAAATTTCTACTAATCATCCAGTAGGAGTTTTAAACAGGAAATTGGAGGGATGATCGAGCAAGACATTCTAGAGTCATTCCAAGCTCTGGATTCAGCCATAAATTCCATGTTATCATCTTGGATGTTACAGTTCGTAGTGGAATCTTCAAGATTTTAGCATATTGATTCGGTGGCATTTCACATTGACATTTTTTTCTTTAAGCCCTAGGAAGCGGCTGAGTCAGCGCTGCAGCATCGTCAGCTGCAGCGCCAGTTGCTGCAGCGATTTGTCAATCTGAACCCAGCATCAGAAATCGCCATCGTTATCCCATAATGTAAGGTTACCTATCCCATAATGTAAGGTTACCATTTAAGTGCTGGTCAAGGTCGCGATTCCAAAGTCTACATCCACTTAAAAGCTATAGACTAGGTAAGAGCAGAAATCGCCATCGTTATCCCATAAAGTAATGTAAGGTTACCACTTTAAGTGCCGGTCAAGGTCGCGATTCCAAAGTCTACATCCACCTAAAAAGCTATAGACTATGGGCCGGAGGAAATTTGCACCATTCAATTCTGCAGCGAGTACAAACATCAAATCTGCACTGCTGAAACAAGCTAGGCATTTTCCTGGAACACCAAGGCAGCCATAGCCAAATAATATACAGCCACAGAACACGGGGGGGGGGGGCAGATTTGCGTGTGTATAGCATCACAAGTGAAGGTTTGTATATGAATTAAGTAAATTAAATTGATTTTGTGTTGTCACCGGGACATTTTGCTTGAATAGCATCAGAAGCTAAGTTTGGTGTTGAGACGGATTGCTTGAGTAGAATCAGGAGCTCCTATTTGGTGTTACAGCTTTGGATATGGCAGACTGCAGCGCCGATGCAATCAAGAGCAAGACCTACCTGAATCATCTAAAAACTGCTGCTTTGTTCGCCATATTGGTGGCATCTGTGGCCGGTGTTTGCTTGCCCATCATCGTCGGTAAAGCAAGCAAGAGCGGGCTATTCTTCGCTGGAAAATGCTTTGCTGCAGGCGTGGTTTTGGCTACCGGATTTGTTCACATGTTACCTGATGCTTTCGATTCTTTGGGTAGCTCTTGCCTTCCTCAACAGTGGACCCAGTACCCCTACGCTGCAGTCATTGCCATGGTGGCAGCTATTGCCACGTTGCTTGCCGATGCAACTGCCATGTCATTCTACTCTATTCGTCAGGCCTCCAAAGGAGCTATTGCTGATGTTGCTTCTGATGCTCTAGCGATGGAAGAAAGTGGTCACTACCATGATCGCCTTTCTGACTCCTCCCAAACCTTGCGTCAAAAAGTCGTTGCCCAGGTATGCTCTGTTTTACTCTCTTTTACTTGCAATTCTGATTAGAGTATTGTACTTTACTCCATTAAAACTACTATCTATTTATCTACTATACCTTAGCTAGGGCCTGCAGGAACAAAAATGCAAAAAGACTATAAGCTACTCCATCGTATTGCTATGATATCAGGTTTACAACTGAATTAAATTGAATTCTAAGTAGACAAACAAGACTGTAGATTTCACTTATGTTTATACAATAAAATTTGTAAATTTTTGGGAGGATTGTATCCGAAGAATTTGCAAGCTTTCAAGCTATTTGCACATGCATTGAAAACCTTATTCGTTCTTTCGTC
>JAANSK020311485.1:0-30346 GCA_011763485.2 Isoetes engelmannii
AGTAAACAGTTTTTCTTGCTCCTGTGTTTTTATCATCACAGATGCAAGGCAACTATATGCAGAAACATGTAGATCCCGCCAAAGAATAACATTCTCTGGAAATCGATAAAGTACAGGATCATTTTTTGCACGAGATTCATTTGATGCCAGTTTCATAAGCTGCTGATTAGAAACAAGCGGACTGAGCTTCTCTTTTATAATCTGCCCATCAACCTTCATAAATAGAACATCTATGATGGTATAATGAGAAATCCTAACCTGAATTTCTTCTTCTTCACTCTCTCTGTCCATCGCATCATGATTTATAGGTTTAGAGATCAAATCCACAATATGACCAATGTGCTCAGCATACCACGTTACAACAGATTCAATGGATGAAGAATGTACCAAAGGTACAAAGAAATGATCAATTACAGATCTTCTTAGTCTTGGAAGTTTTGAAGAGTCATGTAATAGTTGTAGACACATTGTAAAAGCAGGTAATGTCTCTTCAATGTTGCCAGCAAAATCTTCCATTGCCTGAACAACTGGTTTGAAGGTGATTTTTTTCGGATTTTGCAGCAAAGGGAAAAGAACTTCCAGGAGCCCAATTTTAGAAGCTGCAGTGATACATTTAAGAAGAGTGTCCAACAGCTGCAAAAAGTTTGCTCTAAGATTTGACCCTGAGGGAAGTTCCGCATCTTCTACTAAAAGATGATTGGTCACAAGTTGTGTTAAAGTTTCAACAAGACGACCACATACCTCATCACTAACAGTTGCAAGGAATGGAACAAGTAACAGAGCTTTGCATTTCTGGTTCAGTGTTGTAACATAATCTTTTGAACTGAGCCCATGAGTGTTGCCAAATTCTAAAAAGAAAAAGGATGACTCAATGAAGAAATGAAAAGAAGGATTATTCTGAGAAAGCACAGAGCTTTTGTCAACTAACAATAGCTTGTACATTATGTTAAGCAGAAAATCTCTCTGACCTGAACTTGCTTCTACAGAACAGCAATGTTTCAGCAACTGCATGTGTTTCAGGAATTCCAATACAAAACTTCCAGTGGTTATGCTGGCACCCTTCTTACATAAGTAGTCCTCTAGTAAGGCTTCCAAAAGAAGTTGGCATGATTGGTTATGGACAGATTGCCCAATTAGATAATGGAGACACCTTTGGTAGGAAAATTTCACTTGTTGGATTAAAATTTTTCTGAAATTCAGATAGAAAATGGCACCCTTTGTGAGATTTCGATCAACATCCCCAACCTTAATCTCAGAATCAGACTCCAAGACAAGGTGTAAAACCTCCTCTAATTCCACTCCTAGGCAAAAGGATAAACTTAACAACTCGGAAGCTATAGTTTCAAGTGATGGAGGGATATCTTTCTGAATATTATAAACAGATATCAAGAGTTGTTGACCCAATTCCTTAGCCTTGGACTTGCCTAATGCCGGAACCAAAACACCCAGAAGATGCAAGCTTTGATATCCATTCACCAAATCTAACATGTTGGGTATACTTTGTGGTTTCAAACGAAGCAGCCCTTGTCCAAAAATTTGCTGAAAGTAACTTGCGCCATATGAAAGGTCGCCTGCTTCAAATAATTGATGTAAAACCTCTACCAGCCCCTCGTTAATATCCTTACATGTCCGCGTTAACCACCATAAGAGAGTAACAGCAAGCTCTGCCAAGCCTCTTTTAGAAGTTTGTGAGTGAGATATCCCAAGGCCTGCAGGATGTAAAAGAATTATACAAAGCATGTGAAGGAATTTTCCTTGGTTGACCATCAAAGCTCGTGATAAAAGATTGCTTTTCACAGATAACACATATCCCAATCCCAGTGACCTGAAATCATTTTCCTCCTTCAACCCAATTTCAAGATGTAAAGCCTCTTTCACCAATGATAGAAAAGAAAAAATCGTGCTGCCCTTAAGGCCATTCCCAAAGGTTTCATCCAACTGATTATGTCGTGAAGCTTGATCCAAAATGTTCGACTCTATAATTATACATACATTATATGAGGGATTCTCCATAACAGATGACAACTCATCAATACTTATTAGTTTCTCTCGCAAAGCCCAACCAGTCCATTGAAATGCACAGTGTAAGAATTTCAGTCTGTTGTCATAAGAGGAAGCACTTTCAGATGTTGACTGGACATCAAAAATGTTCACAATGTATTCTATCCGCTTGGTAGAAGAAAATTTAGCCTGAAACCAATATGAGCATGACCCGCCTGTAAAAAATAGAAATGCATGATTAACAGATCATGCAATGCAATAAACATAACTAATTTGCATCAGCTTAATTGAATCAATATATACAGGTCGAAGGGAACAAATAAGCATACCTTGAATAAATAAAGAAAACAAGGAAGGAAGGAAGGAAGGAAGGAAGGAAGGAAGGATATATTACCTTCAAGTTCTCGACAGATTAAGCTCAACATATGCATGCATCTAGTCCGGCAATTCACCAAAAGCTGTGAGCTTTGAAGTAGCAACCACTCTAGAAACTCCTCTAAATTCGTGAACATTGGCCTATTCTTACGGGGTTTCTGTAAAGCCACTAGATTACGTATTATCAGCTTCAGAATCCCATCAAGAGCCTTGTTTATCTGTTTAATAGTGCCTGGAAACAAGAAACAGAGAGTATATGTTTAGAACTTTCCCGTCCAATGCTGCTGACAATTTGATTATTTGCATCTATGACACAATGACAAAGACCAGACAACATCAGTGCACAGAACAAGGTGATAAACTAAGCGAATAAAGTGCATCTAAGTAAGATATGTTACTTCACCAACCGCAACCGACGTGTGCAGCAGAATTACTTTTCCTTTATCAACTTATGATAAGCATACTCATTAATCAAAAAAAAAAATTGGCAAGAAGAATATCATACCAATATGTTCATGGTCATCTTCGGCAAGTCTAAGTGACTTCAGACAGAAGAAAGATAGTTCTAAAATGTATCGTTCCACTATGGATGCATGTCCACGTAGAACCGGGTATATACAATGGACAGCCATAGCAGCCCCAAGTCGATGATATGGACTTGGATGGCCCATGCGGTTGTACAGGCGGTCAAGCATTGACGTTACATTGACAAAATCATTAGCCTGCATTTTCAAAAGACAAAATTGAACATATCGAAGCGTCTAAACAAACTTTCATATAGAGATCACAAGAATCCTATTTGCTAGGCTAAATGCAATTTATAGTGCAACACCCCCAATTCACAAAATAGCATAGCAAATTGAGGAAAACGATGTCCTCAAATATCAAGCTTTGTATTTAATGGGAGGAAACAATCTAAGACTTGAATACTAGACAGTGCAGCAGCATGGAAGGTGCATGTCACAACCTCATGGTCCAAAACAGAATTTTGACTACTAAGTGACAAAAATTAACATTCTACCTCAATACTGGGATTCATTTGAACGTCCCTAAAACATCAACATTTAACTTCAATCTAAGACGCTACATAAGAACTTCACTACTTCCCAATATTCCCCCTCAATGTGGAGTTGTCACAATCGGGCCGTAGCTGATTGAATTTTTCAAGTTTTAACCTGGTTGCTCTATTTATCTCCATTCATTTCCTCTCCAGAATAACCAAAGTTTCTTTCTTATGTTAGCCATTATCTCGTACTTCTCCCACAATCCACAAATCAACATCCAATACTCAATTTTGGGTGGCATGATGACCAATAGTAATCAGAGAGGCTCTACCATGACCCATGTTGCTGGACAGAACTGAGGCATTTTTGTGTCCTTTATTGATTACAGATTGCAGCCTAGAAATTAAAATAATACTATTTTTATCACATCCATGCAAAATGCTCTAAAAAACAACACTACACAAACCCAAAGGCTTCAAATACTATAGGAAATGAAGCTGTTCATTAGTCTCATCGCCTAAAACTTCAAATTTTAGTTGAGAGTTCATGCAAGACACACCTCGGGAGCTGTATGACGAACAGACCAGAGTAAAAATTCTCCAAAACAATCTGCACAAAACTCTCTGTGCAATCCATTGGTTGGCAAGTAAGATATATAAAATTCATAAGGTACGCAAAGCAAAGAAGACGGGGAAAAAAAAAAAAAAAAATAACTACAGCCCACATAGAAAGATGCATGTTCCATCTCTATTCCTGTTATCTCACTGGGACAATGCTGATTCTATATTTCTCCATGAATATTAATAAGTCACAGTCATTTCAGCAAATTAATGCATGAATATGGCATGAATTACACAAACAAATCGTCATCTTTTACTTGTCACTCAGTGGCTTTGTGATTAAAACCATCTTGAAGTTCAAAAAAATAACCTCGTGTTTTATCTTAGGCTTGGAAATGAGTTTGGAAAGTGGTAAGGCAAAACTTACTGGGTGTATTAATATTGTCGACATTTGGCTGATCGGAATTGTAGAAATAACTTTTCTAGAAATTGTCAGGGAAAGCACAATTCTCTTTGGCTAAAAAAGTAATGGTTAAAACTTGTTAATAATTACCTACGCCAAAGATCTAGCCAAATTACAATGTTTAGCCAGTATTTATATCCCAATGGCCAAACTCACTTTGCAGTTCACAAGGATTTAGGACGAAGTTACGTTTTTCTTTCCAATTCAAAAAAAGTGTTATGGCAAGCTGGCCGATCCCGAGCAGGAGGAAAAAGAAGACGCTAATAACAAGAGGAAGAGAAGCAATGAGAGGCCTTCAGAAGTGGAAGACATTACAAAGAAGCACAAAAAAGGAATCACGAGCGAAGGGAAGGAATTGACATGTGACGAGTGAGGCAGTGCATCTACATATTCTTATAACTCGATAAGCTTCTCTCTGTGTTGCAAGTGAATTAAGAAAATTTCATTCTCCAAGATTGATCAGGATAACTGTGTTAATTCATTAGCGCCTTAGTAGAAATTTCTTTTATTTTAACAGTCCAAAACACACAACCCATCAGCTCCAGAAAGAATAATATCTGCCCACGACAGCCCAAGCAGTGACATCTGTCCATTAGCTGACGTGACTGGCATGATGTTACACGGTGACAGACATTACTCTCTCCAAAATTGAGTCTTTGCTGACATGCTTTCAACCTTTCAGGGACAACAGTAAAACGCATTCCAGATATATGCGAGCTTACCTAAGGGATCCTTTTTCCACATCCACAAGACCATCAAGTATTGCATCCAAAAGGGCCATGGTTTCTGGATTTTCTCTCTGCGTATTACTCGTCATCCAATGAATTAATTGCTTAGAAAAACTGCCAAATAATTGTTGGGTGACCTGCATCAAGGGCGAGATATCATCGTCTGA
The DNA here is from genome assembly GCA_011763485.2 of Isoetes engelmannii. NCBI lineage: Eukaryota > Viridiplantae > Streptophyta > Lycopodiopsida > Isoetales > Isoetaceae > Isoetes > Isoetes engelmannii. The sequence continues at coordinate 5,299 of JAANSK020311485.1, forward strand.
TGTAGTTCCATTGATGGAAATAAGATAAGAATGCACAATACCAGATCAAGATCTGTTGCTAATTGCAGTATCACAGGAAAAATCTTACGGTAAAGCTTATCATGCTTCACCTGAAAAGAAGAAACAAAATGATCATTCATATTTCATCAGGCCAACTGTCAGCTTCTTCTCAGGATGTTAGTCCTAGATAATCAGCTTAATTAGTTGCACAGAGCCCCATTGCGTACACATGCAACTTTCCTCTCATGAGACAATCAATCAACCATATCAAACTATAAACTTATCAACAAACAGCAGCTGATCTAGCATTGATAGCTGCTATGCAAGAAGGATGTGCTATGCTTTCAAAGTAAGGACTTGGATATTAGTTCCAATCATCATACAAGTGACTACAGGACCAAATTCATTGTGATGTACAGTAGCCAAACTCAATGCAAGATTGTGACCCAAAAAGATGGTTAAATGACCACCCAATTTTGTCATGAAGAAATGGATTATATTGACCTTTGATCCAGTGGCAAGAAGGTAAGCGATTGAATAGTTATTGCATTGGCTGCACAGTTTTGATAGAAGAACATGAAGTACTTTTAGATGGAGATTTACTCAAAAAGGTCGGCCACAAGGATATGAACAACGGGGTAAGAACGTTGGTTGTAATTGTATGGGATCAAGTAAAGGTCTTAAAAGAACAGAGGTAGGTTCTAACATATGACAAAATATGTTTTGAATAGTTAAGCACCTATTAGAATCAACAGTAACACAGAGAGAAATAGAGCCGGAGTGAACAACAAGAAGGTTGACCTAGATTGAATGAGTGGTTTGGTTTTTGTGCTACAAAGGATAAGTCACGTACGTGACATATTTAGCAAGCACATAAATGCTAAACTAATGTTACCCTAATAAACCATGGTCCTATGAAACACATAGGCTGCCATGTCAGCACATATAGGTGCTTAACCATTAGAACATATTTTGTCAACATATACGTCAAACATGAAGATAGTCATTGGAAGTTCAAAAAAGCACTTTAGCATTGTTCATGTGATATTTCCGAATCAGATCTTGGGCATGCTTTTTTTGACAAATAAAGATTCCTTGGATTACCAATTCCTAAAAAACATTTCAACAATCTTAAGGTATTCATTTCCAAGCATTGCCATGTTGTTCAATTTCAGATTTCAGCCACGCCAATGGAAACTGGAGGAAAGTACTCAGAATTTCAGCCAGGTGACAAATCATATGATGAAAGGCTCTACAGAGAACTAACTGGCAGTTTGAACGCCTAACATTCACTAGGCCAGACATTTTTTTTGCAGTAGGACTCTTGAACAAAGGCCAACAATCAAACATCACCCATACTCGGATATATCAAAGGACCATATGATGTATGATATGACAAAATGTCCAAATTTGATCTGTTGGATACAGCAGCCCAGATGCGGGTGGATGTCAGATATCAGGAAGTCTACAAGCGGGTAGTCTATTCCATTGGAAATGGTATCAGTTAAAGAAGTAAAAGGGAGAATACAGTTGCATTAAGCACAATAGAAGCTGAATATAGAGCTTGCAGTATGGCAAATTGTAAAGCCATTAAAAATGGGGATTGAAGGTGACAGAACGATATGCATATCCAGTGATTATCCATTGTTCTACTCTGTTAGAACTCTTGTCTCTCTCACCATATGTTCTGAGTTCCTAATTGAAAGCTGTTTGGAAAGAGAGGAGTGAAATATTAGAGTTATTTGTGAATACCAATATTTTTTATGAGAGTGGTGCCTTTAATTAGCACCTTAAAATTTGATATGCAACTTTTTTCGCCATATGGGCCTGGGGGTCTATAATGGCGTGATAATACATTAAATTAAATTAGCAGGGATATAAAATGACCAAACGCATGAAACATTACCGCTTCATAAGGGAAAAGGCAGAGGATGAGAGTTCAGATAGTTTTGCAGGTCAAATGACCAAGTTACTAACATCTTCACAAGACCTGAGTTTCAAAAATTCGTCATATAACAGATGAGAAATTCACCTTTAGGGAAAGTTTTCGTTAGGACAGGCTGAGTTAAACTTCAAAAGTGCCTTCTTGACTGGAGAACTTCAAGAGACCATATACATGGTGCAACCTTAGTGAGCATCTAGCTTGTAAGTTACAAGACGTTTTCTTGGTTAAAACAAGCTGCTTGATGCTGTCATGCTAAGATAAATAATTAATTGTTGGAGTTGACGGTTTACCAAGCCATCAGATCCTCTAGAATAAGAAACACATCAATTCTAGCTCTCACAATCAGGATGTCATCACATCATCATATGTGACTGTTATAAAGTTACATCTCATAGTTTTAATATATTTACTCTCATTTAGATCAAGTGAGCCCAGGCATTTCCATGTATCTCATTCAGTTCCATACATTTCCTATTCACCCTAATGAAGTCATTTTATAAAACGCTCACCACACAGCTTGTCACACTAGAAAAAAAGAATGAATTGCACATAATACAGCTTACACTTGAAGAGTGTGTTTGTGAATTTCTCTTCTGTATTGGACCTTTTGCAGAACTTCCCAACATGAACAAGCAAACTGCATGAAGAAGTTCGCACGAAACCACCTTTGTTTTACGATCAGTTGAAGATAAAGCCAATTCAGCAATCCTCAAAAGCAAGGAGTCTGGCACATGAAATTAAAAGGAACGACGGTCAATTTGTAGTAAAAAATAACACCTATCAGCTTTTCAACTAAAAGAGTAACAGATATGGTGAGAGACCAGATACTACCAAGGTAGGTGTCAAGCTTCTCATCTCGAAATGGAAGTGTGAATTTCACTTGATCAATTGTATCCCAGGCCAATCCACCAGTTCCAGAAACTTGTAACAAATTAATATCGGGCACAAGGTAATGGCTAAATTTGCCAATACGACCAAGGAACTGTTGTATTTTCACTTGAAGTTCTTCAAATGAATTTAACTGCATTACAACAGCAGACATTCCCATATTATGCCATGATGACTAAGAGCTGGCTGATTTTCTAATAAAGAATGCTCCATATAGTTTTGTAACTAATCACGAGCCATTTTAATTTTTTAATGCTTTGAATCGGCCAATATTGTACCTGCCCACATCTAAATGGCATCTTTTATATATTTCGTTGTAGTCTGAGGCAGAGAAGTATGGAACAAAAACATAATTATGTAATGGCTTCCAAACCATATTTTAGAAGTGTTTATGACATACACGATAAATATAATAACGAAACAACCACTAACCTGGGATCCATCTCTCTGTCCTGACCTATTAGAAGACATTGCCAACTTCACAGACTTGGTATGCACAGTTGGTATGATCTCAAACAAATAATTGGACAAGTATGGAACGATTTCATGAAGATGAACCTGCAATTCTTCAGGATATGCATCCTGCCATCTTTCAAGTGCATCTATTGCAACCGTAGCTATTGGTGAATATGTAACAAAAAGTCAAAGACCAACATATAATAAAAAGAAATATTTTCTAAAGAGGTATAAAAAACTGGAGGCAGATGATATTGCAATGACACAATGATGCTAGAAAGGATATCGTAGTCCAATCTGCAATGCGCGTTTTGTTGGACCCAATAGTGATGGGATATCCAACAATGCATGTGGTGCAGATAAGCAAAGCTGAAGACATGCAACCAGCAATTCAAGCTTATATCGTCTGCTCCTCACAAGTACATCCTTTAGGTATGCAGAAAACAGGTTGTAGCATCGTTCGTCAACCTCCATTCTGACAGTCACATTAATCTGCGTCATGGATTATGTCAATTTTGATCCCTGTCACAATTCAGTAAGGAACAAGTTGTATAAATTGACCTCATTATCTTTCATATTGTCCATTGCTTTGAAATAACCTTGCCTATCTGCAACAGAAATAGTTGTTGCAAGGATCTTATAAAATCCACTGATGAGAGGATAGTGAACTGACAGTTCGACAAGGAAACGACCAAAAGTATATGTCCATTTCAATAACAATGGAGCATGCTGACTGCAGAAAGAACATGTTATTAAGAAATGGAAACAAAACTTTAAAATAATGGCATCAACTTGTGAAGCTAAATTGTCAACCATGTGAATGGTTAAATTTCATCACATGTTCCCCTTATGTCTTATAATTGACATCCTTAAAAAAAACAAAATTGCTTTCAACATCTTGCAGAATAAAACAAAAAACACAAAAAAATATATTATTATAATAAGAAGCTCAATTTACAGCATAATCACCTTGAGAGTATTCCTTGCACGAACTCCACCTGCATTGCAAGAAAAAAGAATACATGAATGGAAAGCAGCAACAAATAATTTTATTGCCACTAATAACATATAGAATATAGTATTTGAAATGGGAGCAGAATATATTTATTCTAACATCATTATTATCCATGATATTCCTCCTTTCCTGGTAATCTGGCTACACTGACAGGGTCAGAGATGTCCTAACGTGCCAGTTTATTTCAGCACTTGCTTTGTGCTGCCTATCTTCCTGAGTTAAGTTTTGAGTTTCTAGGAAAGCAAATGAGCAACAAAGAAAAACCATTAGAAAATACTGACTGCCACTAATAACATATAGTATATAGTACTTTAAATGAATGTAGAACATATTTCCCGGTAATCTGGCTACACTGACAGGGTCAGAGATGTCCTAACGTGCCAGTTTATTTCAGCACTTGCTCTGTGCTGCCCATCTTCCTGAACTAAACTTGAGTTTCTAAAAAAGAAAATGAGCATCAAAGCTAAACCATTAGAGAAGGTTGGTACGGACCTGAGGAAAATATTAGTTAAAACTCATATTCCAATGCTAAATGACACTGCATACATTAGATTGATACACAAGCAACTAATAACAACAAGATCCCATTGTCATCATCATATATGGATTGTTGTTGTATTATGCAGTACTGTCCTGCAGAACCAATAGCAGAACTGATACATGTACAGTACCTTAAGTAACCTTCATTACCAACTAGAGGCGGGAATTTGTAATTCGTGAAAGGTTTGGTGAACAATGAATGGTTCTCCTTACTGAGGAGAACATGAACTAACATGTTTTTAACGTTTCCATGTTACAATAATGCTTTCAACAATATGTCCTAATTCTAGAACACAACTCTCGTATGCTTTACCAGATTGAGAAATTTTTTCATCTGAGATACATCCAATGGTTCAATTATACCAGCTTCTGCTTCCATCTCCTTATCTTCACTATCTGGTATACATAACTTTCATAAATCATGAGACTGTAAAATCATCTGTCATGTGCAATTCAATTGGGATAGACACGCACCTCCAGCAGCTATACGGTCTTGATCTTCCTTATCAGGCACTCTAACCTTATATTTAAGGTTCAATTCTGACATTGCCTTCATGACATTGCGCACTAATGTGTCAAATATAAAACTTCGGAGCTCCTCTGTATTGACATCCACTTCGCCAATATTAAAAGCCACAATTCCTGAAAGGTTTTCTTCTTTGTCAATGATGGCAAAGCTGTCAGTTCCATCTGATCTTAGATCTAAGATATGGCACCATAGCTCGACGTATTGTGGCCACAGTGGCAACCTGACGCCTTCAGGCTCTTCCACTGTTGCTTCCATAGTTCGCTCGAGGGAGGACCACACTACAAAAAACAAGAAGAAGAAAAAGAAGAAGACCCATATGGTAAACTCAGGCATAAAATACAAACAACTGTTTTCAAAGGAACAATTACTAACCAACGTTTGATAGGAATAAACTAAATATAGCTCCTTTTTGGAAGAGTGATTTTAAGAGGCTTGACATAGTAGGATAAACTGCTTGTTTCTGTTTAGGAAAGAGAAAAGGGAACTGGTAAAAGATGTTTCCTGTAACCTGCAATTCAAATAGATGCTCAGACAGAGAGAAGATTAGATCAAAATTGGAAGCTGAATGAACTGTGTATGCACCTCAGTAACAAGTGACACCATAGAATCCTCTACATTCCCCAAATGTAGAATGATGCTTGCAAATGCCCCAACAAGTGTGATTGAATACCCTAATTCTTCATGTCCTGCCTCTCTTCTATACACCAGAAAACATTTCCACAATCACTGTCGGTCTCAAACATAGCATGCTATAGAAAATATAGAAGCAATACCTCCTAAAGGTGCTTGCAAAGGGCATAAGTCTTTCAAATGCCTGTTTTAGACTGTCATTTCCTGAATATTTCACAATTGCACTTGATAGCTTTCCTACTGCACGTATTGCAATTGAAGTAAGCCGTGGTAGTTTATCAGGGGAATCCAAAATCTTCAGTATCTCGGTGAGAAGGGACTGCAATATAGTAAACAATATTAACCAAAGAAATAGCACTGCACTGATGGCATCCATGTAAGAGCTTACCTTATATACTTGGTGCGCATGTTTTATACGTGAATCTTCAGACAATAGACAAACTGCTACCTAAAAATTCACTCCAAGTAAAAGTCTTGATCACAAGCTCTTTATTTTCATTCAACATACCTGGGATAAAAATGTGTCATAAGCTGGAAGAGCAGCAGCCCTTAGATCCGAGTTGTTGTGAAGACTAAGAGAAAAAGTGGGCAAACCATAAGAGAGTATAACTAGTATATATAACCAAGGAAATCTACATTTTGTCCTAACACAGGAAAGGCATGTCATACCCTGGCAAACTGGGGTACTGAATGCCACTTGATCTCCTAACTAGCATGATAGACTAACATAAAGAAAGGCATGTGATATAAGATGTAAGCATACCAATAGGCATGTAGCCACTTCATAATTTCTAGGCTGTTTTCAAAAACTGCAATTCGAAAACGGCCCGCATGCCTCCCAAGTAACCGCAAACCCGCTTAAGAAACATAAAAACTATCTTGTCAAACGAGTCTTTCAAGTTTGATAAAGCGATTATCTTTCTGCACTAATTTAATTTATAAATTTCAGAATGAAATGAAAGGAATATCGAATAAATTGTTCTCAAGCACCCATTTTCCTTTCTACGTTGTCTTTAAAATTTGTCTATTCCTAAAAACCATCAAATGTCCACCTTTTGCTAAATCATATCTTCGTAGATCCTCTCTGTAGTGAATAACTTGCTCCAAATAAAGATAAGAACGTCGAGAATTCTCTACAGATCCTGGGAAAGAAACATATATAATTCATCACTTAGTCCTGCAGATGGAGTTTTATTGAGTTGTTATGAAAACATGGAAAGGATAGTTAAGACATCCGTATTGATGCTTACTGTACCTCCTGCTGGTAGTGAGTCATCAAACCATGTCAACAGTGAATCTAAGCACTTGACTGCACCAGATATTAATATGTATGATAAATCGCGTCCGGACTTATGAAGCTGCTCCTCCAAAGTGTCAAGACACAGCTTCAATAATGAGCTGACATTTGATTCAGTGTAAAAAGAAGGAAATGATTCCACAGTACAGCCGAGTGCTGTAAGGATGTTTGATCTTACTGCAAAAGTTAAATCATCAAAATGCAGAATGTAATAAGAGATAGAAGTCCATTGAGAGCAGATTATCACAACGGGAAATTTATGTATCTAATTATTGTCAAGAATTTTCAAATTTAACTGCCTTGTTCTTCAAACCAGTGAGTATATTCTTTTCCCAACAAACACAATAACAATAACAGCAAGGATAGAATTACAACATGAGCCAGATGTTTTAGCTTTCTTGTACTGCACCAGCATCGTCTCCACTGTTGTCCAGTCTATGGCAGCATCAGAGCATCCTTTGCTTTGGGAATTGAATTCAAACAAGGATAGAAGCAGTACTAAAGCAGCTGCTTGTACTGATCGTGAATCATCTCTGTGGAACACATTCAAACATCTCTCCTGCAAAGTTATAGCACATTAGCAAAATTGAAAAAAGTAATTCTGAGGAAAAACTTGATAACCTTACCTTGACTAGCAATGTGTATGGAACCACTTTCTGACCAATAATTTTTATAAATTCTGCCACTAATGTAAGTAGTTTTTCTCGAGCTTTTTGTATGTTTCTATCTCTCGCAGGTATAAGCCTCTCGACAATAGAAAATATACCATTTTCTCTGTCAAAAATCACGGCAATTGCAAGAGATATATCTTGATCGAACAACAAGTTTTTACAAAGATCTAATAAATCTTCTGCTAGAAGAAGGAGCTCTGAGTCCATGCCCTTGAGTGCTTTCTCACACTCCTCCCTCATTGCTGACATGCACTGCTCAAATTTCTTGTCCATCCCAACTGATTTTTCAGGACAAGATGGCTGAATATAATATATGACGGTTCGCACTCGCAAATCGGCGATCAAATTTACCAGGGGCAGCAGAGATCAACCAGTATTCTAAAATCATGTTGGGACGTCGGGAGACAGGGTTTAACAATTTGCATATGCAATAGGCGCGAGAGATGCAACTCTGTCTACTTTGCATACTCGTACATACATCCTACCTGTCTTCTATACTATTTTATACTCGTACATACATCTTTATAGGCATGCCAATAACATTTCAAGGAACTAAGTTGAAATCTCTAGTGTCATGGGCATAAATAGCCAATTAGGCCCAGCTTCCACTAGGTTGGCAGTTGTTGTGAGGACGAATCTAGGAGAAACAGATAAGCAACTGACGCCGTTGTTGGGATTCCACTGCATAGTGGGAATTCTCGAGGTGGAGTCAGTTACGAGGATTTTTTGTGACGGGGGATGTTGACTGACAGATGGCTGGCAGAGGCAGGGAAAGTTGCCAACTAAGCTGAAGAAAGCTTGAATCTGAAAACTACTACAACTTGTGTGGAATGCTGATTCATGCACTTTGATTTCAATAACCTGGTATTTCTTGCAAGCAAGATTACAATATGCCCCCATTGTGGAATCTGGGCCTTAGTATCAAATTAGCAAGGGGAAAAACCCCATAATCTAAACATACAAAAAGTTAACATGCCACATCTTTTGCCTCTCTTACCCGCCACAATGCGACACGTGTTACACAGTATTTGCAGGAATGTAAGAATTTTCGCACAATGTCAAATTCTTTGACGCTTTGTTGCCAATCACAATTTGATAAGTGTTACAATTTACTTGCAGAAATTTCAAATTATTTAACACTTTGTTGACATTCTGTGTCCGAAGTTGTAAGAAAACAATTCATGTTTTATAAGTGTTTCAGTTTTCGTCCATTGCAAAGACGAATACATGTATTCATAGAATAACATAACAACTACATCCGCTTTCGTTCTTACTTCATACCATGCTCCCTAGGCATTTTCGCGCTTAGTGCATTTTCACTTGGATTTGGTGGTGTTCTGATGATGAATCTAAATTAAGCTTCTGATGCAAGATGATCTACTTTTTCAATTGTTAGATGTATTCATAGTTCATGTTTTCTTTAGCCAATACGGCATTTCCATTATTAGCTTGATATGGTAGTATAGGATCCTTAAGTTATGAAGAATAAAGAATTACCCATCAGTTCAGCTACTTGAGAAATCACTCTCATTTTGTATGCCATGTACGTTATGTTATTCAAATCGTTTTTCAATGCAAATGTATGTAGTGTGGCGCGATCACCTTTTTTACTACATTTGCTGGTATTGGAGCTCTATCTGGATACAAATTCAACATAAAAGAGGGTCGTGGTAGCCAATCTTGGTGCAAAAATGCATTATATTGTCTAAAGACGTAATAGCTTATTTTGAACTAGGAGGCATCTTTAAAGCAAAACATATTGCATGGATTATAATTTTTATTGGGCTCTTGCATAGAAAGGTAATGTGGTATTTACATCTAATTTTCTAAAGACTTAAAGTACGTGCAAATACTTCAAATATTAATGTACATTCACATAAAACAATTCTTAACGCACTGGTTTGCAGCTTTACACGGTCAGATTTGATCTGGACCGTTGATTTGATAGCTGATATCAGCTAATTGTCATGAACCTACGCGAAGAACAGGGCAAATACGCAAAGAATACAGAGAAATACACAAGAAATACGGAGAAATACAAAAGAATCTGATATAAATACAAGAGATCTAGAGTACAATGGCCGAAGGCGAACAGGAGAACAAGACAGGAGCAAGAAGGCTCAAGACTGGCGTTGAACCGGAATGGTTCAACCAGAAGAAAGCTCTGCTATATATATGCACACCATTGCATGAGATCGTGCCAAGTGTCGCATATCCATGCAGATTCCAAAAGGTTCCAAAAGGTCCAGGCAGCTACCACACATATGTAGAAGATGTCGCAAGATAATATTACATGAAAATAGTTAGTGCACTTGGCTAAGGCGCGTTGCTTGCAACTACAAGGTCATGAGTTCGAGTCCCGCTTTGTGCAATTACTTTTTGTATCCATGTGCTTTTTGTATCCGTGTGATGACATACTTGTATAATACTTGTATAATTCGTATGGTCATCACACTAATAACGTGCATGTGGTTCAAGGTTTATGGAGATGATCTGTAATACCCTAAGATAATCGATGGAAAATGGCATAACATCCTAGGGATTTCCACTGCCCTTCCTGTTCTATTGCCCACTTTGCACTCTTGCACAATACCCGAGCAGGAAGAACATAGGGGTTTTATACCGGATTCACAGACTCGAGAAGGAAAAACAGGGGTTTGGAGCGGATTCACAGGTTTTGGAACCGATTCACATGTTTTTGGAGCCGGATTCACAGGCTTTTGGAGCCGATTCGGCGGTTTTGAAGTTGTTTTGGCACAGTAAACAGGATGTACCATATGCCACAGCCACATAGAACATGCTTTTCTAATATAAGAAACAGAAAGGCTATTCTAAAGGATGACAAGCGCCACTCAAGATAGCTGCTGGCGGATCTTACTGAACAGATTATAAAAAATGGAGCTCAAAATACGAAACAGAGCTCAAAAGAGTGCCAGATTCATGAGTGTAAAAACAAAGCTTAAAACACAAAACATAGCTCAAGATAGTGAGTGTGAAGCCTAGAATCAGAGCGTTAAGGGAGATAACGCGCTGGCCCTCGGGCATTACCTCTAGAAAAAATTCAGCATGGCCAAAATGTCTCGGGCGTACTGCACACACCCTCACCATTACGGCCATACCACAATTTTTTTTTTTCAGATAACACCCTCGGCCCAGGGCGTTATCTACACCATAATGTAAGGAAATTCCTCTATTTGTCTAATGGAATTAACTTGATGTGGTATGTTATTTTTTAAGATTGTATAATTTCGTAATTCTATCTAGTATTTTGGCAAGGAGCAACAATTTACCTTTTAGTCATCATTGTGCACTTCTTTACAATGTGGTGCATTTACATGTGAAAAAGATTGGTACCAATGTTATGTTGGTGGTGGCCAAGTTCGGATTGCTCCAGCGCCTCCAGGGTTTGATTTCGGATTGCTCCAGCGCCTCAAGGGTTTGATTTCGGATTGTTCCAGTGCCTCCAGAGTTTGAGTTCGGATTGCTCCAACGCCTCCAGGGTTTGATTTCGGGTTGCCCAGTGCCTTTGATTTCGGTTTGCTCCAGCGCCTCCAGGGTTTGATTTCGGATTGCTCCAGCGCCTCAAGGGACGATTTCTTCCAGCGATTTGAATCGTTGGCTCCAGCGTTGCTCCTGCAAGTTTAAACAATTGGTACATCCATCCATTGCTCCAGGGATTTCCTTCCGGTCGGCCAGGTTTGCATCTGTTGCGCTTCCGGTGTGCCGTTGTTTTGCTATTGTTTTTTGCACCCGAAGGGCTTTTGTTCTGCCCGTGTTTTACCTTTGTCTTTGCTTTCGGTTGGCTTTGGTTCTGCCGCTGTTTTGCCCCTCACCTGCCCCCTGCTCTGCCTTCGCTTTGCGTCTATAGGTTTTGCCCCGGGTTGGCCTTGCGAGTATTTCTTACCTCTGTTATGCCCTTGCTTTGCCTCCACTTCGCCTACTCTTTACCTTCGGATCCTCTTTGTTCTGCTACTGTTTCGCCCTCCAATTGGCTGACCTTTGCCTCTGTCCAGCCTCTCGTCTGCTCACCAATTCGCATCTCCTCTCCTCCTTACAGTCCGGTGGTTGAGCCTCTGTATTCCCTGCTTGTTCCTGATTCTTGCGCTGCCAGCCACTCTAGCCTCCCCAAATTTGCTCTTAGGAACCATTTTTGGCATGTAGTGCAAGCTTTGACTCCTTTCAGTTGACCCCCCCCCCCCCCCCCCCCAACCCCAAAAACAACCATGGTCACCCCGACATTTGAGATACCGGACGAGCCATAGGCCGCCATGAATGTCGACGAGCCCGACCACCACAACCCTACACCTTGAGCCGACATGGCAGCCAAACTTTTGCTAGGGGAAGCCATTGACAGGATCACCATTCGCAGGACAGACACATTCGACAAGGTCGACAGGATCACACTTAAGCATGCAGTACGTGAGAAGATCCGAGCAACGTACATGGCCCGCCAGGCCTATAACCGTCATGCCGCCCTGGCAGCGACCCGAGCCTCCTCTCCTAGCCTACAACACAGACCCAAATGCCCGACGCCCGCTGGCGCGACATCCAGATAATGATTGAGCAGCACGACTTACGCGTTAAGGGTATCGAAGACGAGCTCCGTCAGCTCCGGGCCTCCGCCTTGAAGCTCCTGAAGAAGCAGCTAGCAGCAAAGGAGCAGAGGATCTCAGCCCTAGAAACCCAGGTGCAGCAACTTCAGGACGGTCTCAGGCTTGCCCACACAGAAAGACACCAGGACAGGGAACGGCTTGATGCCTTGCAAGCAACAGTTGATGAATTTTCCTCTAGAATGAACAACATGGCCTCAGCCAACCACACCTTCCAGGATGACATGCAGGCAACCTTGGCACGGCTTCGGTCAGGATTGATGAGGGGGATGCCGCCCAGGAAAGACGCCACAGGCCAGACTCAGACATCACGGGTGAGGATGTGGGACAAGCACTCGCCACCCTCCACAGCTTGGCTCGCGCGATGGGTGAAATGCGGGCCACGGTAACTGAATACTGCAAGGGTCTTCATGCAGGAGCACACGCCCTGCTGACACACTACGGGAATGCCATACAAGACCATGAAGCACGGTTGCAATAATCATTGGAGGAATGGAAGCAGCAGCTGTGCATTGACTCGCTCCTGTCCCGACAATCGCCACCCATACCATGTCAAGAGGCCCAGCCTGCTCCCAACCGGGAGGGGTACCGAGCCACATGTGACCAGCGTCAGCCCACACGCATACCCGAAGCTCCGCGTGCGCCTTAGTCACGCCCGCAACAACGCACCACATCATAGGGCCCACTTCAAGGGCCACAGCCAGGCCGGGAAACAAGAGCGTCTTCGAGAAGCATAGCTCCGAAAGACGCGGAGTCCAAGGAGCGTAGACGGAGACAGCACAATGTGGTGGTACGGGTTTGTCGGAGTCTGCCCGGGAGGACTTACGTGAGCACATATAGACCGACATCCTCAGCCACATGCAGTTCTCCACCACAGTGCGCATTTCCAGGGCCAGCCAGCATGGGCCGCTTGGCCAGGACCGGTCACGCTTAGTCATATTCACAGTGGCAGACGCTAAGGTCCGGGATGAGATCTTGCGGCAGGGCCCAAAGCTAAAGGGTACCCCTTTTTACATCAGTCGTGACCTCACCCCCGAACAACAGCAGATAGAGCTCTGCCGCATCAGAGATGCCGGGACAAGGAGGGAGTCAGATGGCGCTCCAGTGCCCGCCGGCACCGGTGCGGCCCATGACACACCCTCGGGTCAGGCAGAACAGCCCCTCCCGACAGTTGCAGCAGCCCATGCACAAACTTCGGCAGCGACAAAATAGGGATTGTGCCTCAAGATGGTATCCTAGAACTGTCGGGGGTTCCCCTGACATAAAGGCGACAGTTTCAACTTCATTGCTCAGGAAATGGACATCATCTTCCTCATGGAGACATGGGAACATGCTGGCCGCAGGCTCCCGACCCTGCTGGGATATGCATATGTTTCCGTCTTCAACGAATGTACAGGAAAGCGAGGGCACAGTGGCATTGCATGCTACTACCGAACCTCGTTGACTCAGGCTATTTTCCTATGCAGCACAGACCGGCACAACCGATACTTGTGGGTGCACGTACAATCTTGTGATGGCGACTCACCTCTCTTTGTGGCAGCCTGTTATTTCCCCCACACTGAGAGTAACTTCTATGCTACTCACCACGATGTGGACAGGATGGAGCCGTATGTCGACCTCTATGATATCAGCGATTGAGGAGGGTCATGCTTGTCGAAGACTTCAATGCCCATACAGGGACGGAGCAGGTGACACGGTTTGACCCACTAGCAGAGGACGAGTTGCAGATAAATCCGGCGGGGGACGCACCTTCCCAGAGTGTCAGACGACGCACAGGTCACACGGTATGGGAGGCAACTGCTATTGCTCTGCAGTATTTTTAACCTGGCGATCTGTAATGGGCTGCCACATTGGCCATCCTCTGGCCGCTACACTTGCCGACAGGAAAACCAAGGGGGCGGTCATAGCGTGGTTGACTATGTGATAATGGAGGAGCGCAACATGCATCTCCTCATGCAGCTCGACGTGGGCACTGCATCTAGGGATGAGGAAGCGGGATCTGACCACCGGCCCCTACTTTTCAACATAGCCTTGCAGGTGCCCTGCGCGAATATACGCTCCATGCCTCCAATGCCACTGTTGCGCCTGGATTACGAGCTAGCGGACAGCTACGCACGGTCGACTGAATAGAGCCTCACGGAGATATTGCAGCTCCCCACATTACAGCAGCAGAGCGCCCACCTGGTCCAGGTGCTCATAGAGGCCGCAGAGGCATGCTTCGGGTGGGGCCACGCGCGCAGGCAGGGCAGGACCTCCATTTTTCTCCGCAATCCCTGGTTTGATGGCGAGTGCCGTGAGATGAAGCGCCAACTCCGTCGCGTCACTAGCCCCGCCCCGTGCCCCCAGGCCATATCTCAGTACCACCGATTCATCAAGCACAAGAAGGCCGCGTACTTGGCAGAGCGGCAGAACAAAATGTTTGGTCTCCTGGACCATCACCCCAGACGCTTCTGGAGGGAGGTGCTCAGGAAGACACGGCAGCCTCAAGGGGACATCGCTGTTGAGCAGTGGGTCCAGTACCTGCAACAGCTAGCAGAGCGATACCAGTGCCTCCACAGACCGGATTGCCCTTAACAATTACGGAGGCCGACATCATAATGGGCCTCCAACGCCTCGCCAACGGAAAGGCAGCAGATCTCGATGGCATGCAAGCATAGCTCTTCAAGTGGGCAGGGCCGAGGATTGTTCTGGTGTTAGCAGCAATGATCAACAGCGCACTGCGAGAAGGTCTCCTGCCACAGTGGACCTGTAACAGAGTTGTGCCCATATACAAGGCTGGCGACCCCAATTGTCCAGCCAACTACCGCACCATAATGGTCAGCTCCCTCTTTGTGAAGCTCCTGGCTACTATTATTGAGCAGCGCACCACCATATGGGCAGAGGCCTCAGGGATTCGGGCTATCACCCAGGCAGACTTCCAACCTGGGCATTCTACCAGTGATTACTTGTTCGCACTGCGAGCCATCATAGAGGACAACAGGAACCGCCGCCATGACCTCTACTGTTGCTTTGTTGACTTCGTGAAGGCCTTTGACACGGTGCCCCGCGACAAGCTATGGACCAGACTGCAAGGGCTCGACACGCCACTGGACTTGCAGAATGCGGTCTACAGGCTATACGAGACATGCATCGGACGCCTGACACCTGCAGGGCAGTCAGTGAATAGCAGTATCGGAGTACGCCAAGGGTGCCCCCTCTTACCAACATTGTTCGGCCTCTACATCGACCAATTGGAGCCATGGATGATGCAGCACGGTGGACGAGGCACCCCGCTATTGCACCATGTTGTCAAGCAGCTGATCTATGCCGACAACATTGACCTCTTGGCCCACACTGCGGAGGACATGCAGCGTCTCCTGGGCGCACTAGCCAGTTTCTGTTAGCACACCAGCATGTGAGTTAACCTCGCAAAGACCAAGGTCCTTTTGGTCTCGTCCTCTTATCACCCGAGGCCACCCTCCTTCACATACCAGGGAGAACCAGTAGAGGTCGCTGCCACATACAAGTATTTGGTCATAGAATTCTCCACCACCATGCACTGGGATAGCTGCATCCGACTGCGGGTGGCAGCCGGCTGGAAGGCCTTGCGTGCCATGCAGAATAGCAGTTACCAGGCCGTGTTGTACGCCTGGGAACACCAGTCACGCCTCTTCAGGGCTCTGGTAGAACCAGTTCTCCTATATAGAGTAGAGGTTTGGGGCCCGGTCATCTCCGCCGCCACCTGGGGAGATCTCAAACGAGTGCAGAAAGCTTTCCTGGCGCGCACCCTCGGGGTTAAGCAGGCAGTGCCATATCAGATCGTGCTCTAGGATACAGGTTTCCTCCCCCTCCAAAGAGCAACCATGTGTCATCACCTACTCTATTTCCAAATGGTAGCTCGGATAGATGAAGATCGACTGCCAAGAGTAGCCTTGGCGGTCGCAATGGGTCCGCAGCGCCTAAAAAACTGCTGGAAAGACAAGCAGGCACAATGGTTGTGCCAGTGGCAGGTCCAGACACACAGGTGCGTACGAGTCCGTACAAAGAAGGACCATGACGAGCTGAAATCCTACCTCGACACCTGCTTCCTTGGAAAGCTCTGGGACGTTGAGGCCCTGGCATAGGTCAAGCTCGAGCGTTATAGAAAACAAATGAATCCTATGCTCAAGCGGGGGCCCAGCAGTACCTGCTCACCCCCTCTCCATGAAAAAGCGTAGACTGATCACCTCCATCCGAACGAGAGGACACCACCTCCGCATTGAGACTGGGCAATGGACAAGGGAAGTGCGGGAGGATAGGACTTGTCAGTGCCGCCACCCGGGGATCCTTGAGGACGAGTGCCATTCTCTGCAAACCTGCCCCTCTTATGAATAGATTAGAGCACGGTACCCACAGTTGGCGATCCCGGGACAAGCACTCCATCTCCTGCACAACACTAAAGCGATAGGAACTCTTGGGTCATATCTTCAGGAGGTTCTAGACGAATGCCATCGGTTCTGTCCCTCTTTCTCTGAGGTTCTCCACTTTGATTACTCAGCTTGGGGTGATACCCCTCTGTTTTGTATACCAGCAAGCGCATTGCCGCCACGGTTTTTCTCCAAGTGAGTTTTTTCACTCGGGCCGTAATACGCTTGCTGTTTGGCTTGTACAGGTCCCATAGGCCAATTGGCCTCCGTAGACGATAAAAATTTTATTCTATTCTATTCTATTCTATTCTATTCTTGTTTAGCCAAAAGTGAACAACCTTTGGAACACAATCTAGTGTATTTGGCTTTTTGAGTACTCTAATGAAGTTGATTAAATACAACCATCTTAAAGAAAAGCTAATTGTAAGAAAGTTTTTACTCGGGGTTGGCGCCATTAGATTTCGAAAAAACTGCTTTCACAATTTAATCTTACTGATTTTACGTGGCTTGAAAAACCACAATAGTAAGTTACAACTGACAATGTTACATACATTTTACAGACTTGAATAATATACTCTATTTCCGTCTTCATTGAATCTCATTTTTCTAAATACTTTGAATCTCATTTTTGTCTTCAATAGGTTAGTGTTGACTCAGCACGTCCACTGGCTGCAGCAGTCCATCCCCTACATAGAGACGATGGGTCCTTGCAATGGTATGAAAGCGGCCATCTATTGTCTTGATCCGAATTTTAGGTATCAGGCAAACATCACAACCTATTTTGTCGTCAATCGAGAAAACCAAATTTCTCTAACTAATTAATTCGTGCTTATGTCTTCTACTCCTCGGTCCTCATGGTCCGTAAAGTAGTCTATAAGAAGCTTTAGAGAATGATCAGAAAGTTCATATGGAATGGCCCCTCTGAACTTTCATGGTTTGGAGTATTCAGAGACAGGAGATATAGGGGATTGGGGTGCAACTGCAAGCTCAAGTCTTGGCATCAAAAGTAATATGGAGATCTCTTATGGGTGAGCAACCGCTTGTGCTCCACTTTGTTCGATTTTGGCTTGGCAAATGCGCACCTCTAGGCATACCGTCAATTCCTATGGATGAGGTAAGCTCCATCTTTTACTCTTTCTCTATGCCACGTGGTGCATCTCCCATTGTAAGAGGGCTACTTAGTGCATGGCAGGAGGTTATAGAGGTTTTTCACCTAAAGTCAGCCCTGGAAGAAGTGGAGGGTCTTATCCTCCTCTGTTAGACGATGCTATGGGAAAAGCATGGTCTACCTCTGGCTCTGGTCCATCCCCATATATACTCGTGGTGGAGGCAACAAGGGATCTGCTGCTTAGCCGACATCTGGTTGGATGGCCACTCTTGGTCCAAATTCCAAAATAGGGTCAGACAAGCTAGTGTGCTGGATAGGAGCATTTTTAGAAACATTATGGCTAAATTGCATGACTACTCGAAGATTGTAGGCCTAAGTGAGATCTAGGGGATAGGGGGCTAGGAGGATGGTTCCTGGCAATGTTGGTGCTCCAAAAAGATACAGTTGTTCTGATGGTTAGCTCTTCACGATGCAATCAACACCATGTCTCGGTTGAAGAGGAGGAAGATAGTGGGATCAGATATCTGCCCACTTGGATGTGGACAATGTGAATCAATCGAGCACATGTTCTTTTGTCGCCAATATCATGCAATGAGGCTTGCCATAGGTCACTAAATAGAAGCTTTCAATGAAATTATATTTGACAAAGATGATGTTCATGTGGATTTATTGAAAGTTGAGCATCTATCGTGCGGTCCATGAAACTTTGATCTTTTCAATAAATACATTGATTCAAGCACATAACTGCTAGCAAAACTGAACATGTTTATATATCGTTATTTATGCAGTTTGTTCTGATTGTCAACGTCTTCCCTGTAATTGAATGATTGCTTAAAAAATATGTTGCATACGACAACATAAGGATACTGTCTTCTTCATGTCGAACTAGCAATAGACAGAGATGACAAACAGAAAATAACAATTCTCCTTAGCAATTAAAAGACTGCTACCATTATTGATGGAAATAGAGAGTTGGTTGCATTTTTAGAATCGTGTATAGTTTCGGTCCGTGTACTTCATGCTATGCTGCAATTGATTTCTCCAAACTCGGTCACAGTTTCAATTTTTGCATGTCCATAATTGAGATTCTTTCGACTTAATGCAAAACTTCTTTGTAGTGAGTTGGATAAAATAAATGCCACCGCGATACATTTCTTTTAGCACAACACATACATGCTAATATTTCTGTGTTGAGAAAAAATTTCAGGTCGACATGTGGTAAGCTATTTTCTCCAAAATTTTCTTCCTTCTTCCTCCTTCCTTCTTCCTCCTTCCTTCCGTCGAGTTTTTGACTCTGAAATGGACAAGAATGGATGTCAAAGGGCAGATATATTTTGTGCTTTGTGCTTATGACGTCCCCTGCTCGTATACAATGCTCCCATTGTATAAAAACTGGAGTTTCCCTCATGTGAGCCATACTTGCTAACAAGAGGTTGTCCACCTGACGTCAGACTCTTGATAGTGAACAAGGACCCAACGTGGGAGGAATGGACCTATCATTCATCCCGTCTCCCTCGGGATCTACCTAGTTGTGGAAGTGCACATATAAACACATATCATCTAAAGAATTACAAAGCCACCACGAAGGGTGGAATCACCATAACATCTGAACATATCAACATAATAACATAACAACAAAGGGAAATCATATCCAAGGCTCAGACTCGTGGAGATGGAATGATGGCTTGGGGCCTCCAAAAGGCAATGCAGATAGAATTCATGGCAATTAGATTTGGATAGCATAAGAACATGGTCTTTGGATAGTCCACTCCATCCATCCCTCTTGTGCATACTTTGCAGATAGGCTGAAAATACTGGAGCCTGACCGACTGCCAGGTGCATAGCCAAAGGGGCTACTCCTGGGTTGCATCTCCCCAGTTCCCGACGAGACAAAGGGAGATCACTCTCCTCCAGAAAATGCACACCAGTTACAGGCCAGCTAGAGAGCCACTGCTCGTTGATGACTTCAACCCCATTGTAAGTGACGCATCACCCAAGAGGTGCCCATATCTTACCCGCACACAGTGCCCAGGTATTAGGCCTAGCCCACAATGTTCACCGGTAGGCATTACACACCAGATGGATTAATTGTAACCAGAGAATTCTTCCTTATCAGCTGGTCTAGCTCCGCCATCCACAGCCATGCGGGCTCTTATGTAGAGACCGCATTAATTGGGAATTAATGAGGCTAATCTAGAAACATCATCTATGCAATGCTTGGGTCTCTATCCCCCTTTCCAATACACAAGAGTTGCGAACAGACTCATCCATCAGTAAATACAATGAATCAAATAATAGAATATAACATGAGATCTCATCTATCTATCCTAAACATACACTGTTAGGGTGCATTGGTCAGTTCATGGCATCTATGGGTCGGGTAGGATCAAGAATGGTCATAAACTGGTCTATGGACATCGAAGGACGTGCTATGGTGGTCGACACATACCTGATCCTTGGTTGGCGGGCATTCCTCTGAAGGCATCATAGTTGCCTTTGTTGGAGATGGTCGCAACAATCGAGATGGCACTAAGCAGGTCGACGAGTCCCAAGATGGTCGATGTGGTTGTTTCTGACAATTGATGGCGATCTCGACGCTGATCTCAATGCAACCATGGGGCTGGAATCCCCAAAGAGCACTTTTAGAGTTCCTTCCCTTTTAATAGGATCGTACCTTTAGGGCACGCCCTTCTAGGGTTGATAATGAAAGGTCAAGTCCTGCGGTTTAGCCATGTGGCGGTTATAATATATTCATATGGTATGGACATGTGCAATTATATATGTGGTCTAGAGGTCACGCCCCCATGAGATAACCTATATGGACTCTGGTGTACGCGTCATAGCCTATGACATGTACTAGTGATGTGGCATATTATCGTGAAACGTCATATATTATCGTGAAACGTCACGTTCTCCCCACCTTGAATTGATGTTGTTCGCAGTATCATGGTTCCCCCACCTTGAAACCTGCATGATCCTTGATGGAATAAAGCATAATTGCACGCAATTAGTTACGACTAACAATTAACATCAACACCCACTTAAGGTAATACTTCGGGATCAATTATAAAGTTTAGTTATCACAACACTGAAGGCATTTTAATTGCCTTATACTTATATCAAGTTTAAAATTTGTTTATTAGATTTATCACACGACAAAATCCTATAGAGCCTCTAATCCCTTGTGGCATATACAATTATTGTGTCACAAGTCTCCGATGTGCGACCTCCTACCTTCTCCTCGAGTTTATTGGCTTGTAGGTCACACCTTGCTATCATTTATATTTAATAATATAGAATTGGTTTTAGGAAACCACCCATCTAATACAGTTATTTAACTAAGTATGAATGCAAGACTAATCTCCTGGCGTAGGAAGAGGATGCTACCTCCATTGAGCGTGTGGAGAGAACGCCCTATCATGTTTAAGATGATTTTTGATGTTTGCATACAAGATCTGCCTTTTAGGGTCAATCACGAGGCTTAAGAAGCAAAAATCCGGAGGTTCTTCTGATTGCTTTCCCGCTCTGCTCTTTTATTTTTAGATTTTGCTTGTTTAGCAGGCTTGCCTAACCCGAGGTGCCCCTAGCATGTCCATGTGCACTGCCACGTCAGCCTAAAATGATCACATCCATTGGTTCTCTTATTTTCCACATCTACAGCCAAGATAATTAGAAAATGCAAAAAAAATCCCTCTATTGACTTGTCTCGACCTCTGTTTTTCTCCTCGCTTCCTTTCTTTCCTTCGTTGGAGCCCAAGGCGAAATGCATAATTATCAGGATAGCCCGATGTGAATCTTCACCCTTGGCATAGAAGATAACTTTTTCCTCGTTATGGCCATAGACTAGAGGTGCCTTCCAATCATGCATGATCCAATATGACCTCTTATTTCTCTAGATGGTCTACTTTCCAGTCATGCATGATCCAATATGACCTCTTATTTCTCTAGATGGTGCATGATCCAATATGACCTCTTATTTCTCTAGATGGTCTACTTTCGTCTGTCGAGATGTCACACAGCAATTACTTGCAACTTCCAAACAATGGAAAGGGCCAATGGTCTACTGCCCACACCTTGAATTCCCTGAATTCCCCACGACCACTGGGATTAACCTCCCAGAGAGCTAATCAGGAAGCCTTGCGTTCTCTTGATTCTACCACTGAATCGAATGCAAGAGAGTCCTCCCAGAGAATTGCTTGCCTTTAGAATTACTGCTTCATGGTAATTCTAGCACATCCAACTCCTAACAAACACACAACCCACATGGGTTTATCATCCTCAAGAACTGGATCAAGAATTATCTTAATTCTTCAATACAAGCACAATACAATCACATCGCGCCAATCCCTTGCCTGGCTGGCTGCTATGCATTCTCTGAATGCTTCTACAGGGCCGCAATTGGATTGACGTCTTAGCTCCTTCATGTCGTCATCGTCAAGGTGGGCTTTTTCTTTGAAGTACTAAAAATTCTGCTCTTCATTGCAGGCGACATTGCAGAATTCTGCAATGCCTTCCTATAAAGCATGATTCCTCTTGAGGACGATCACATAGTCCTTGGCATCCTACATGTTCGAGTTTTTGGTTTTCCTCAACAAGATTGTGCCATCTAGTATTTTACTTTGTAAATCTTTCGTTTCTGAATCTGTCAATCCTATGATCTTCTTCATGTAAGCTTTCTCAAATAATTTTGGATTTGATTTCTGGGGCAACTCTTCATTGCTGTCCTTTAGTTGTTCCCTCTGCCCCGATGCCCAGATCTCAGTCCATTTTTCCCAAATTTCATCATTGCAGAGTATGAGGTCATATTGATCTGATAAGGATTCCCTGGTTTTTCTAGAAGTTTTCCTTTTCTTTCTATCCTCTTGATGGTCTTCGAAAAAGAGACATCTGCACAACCTCTCAAAACCATTCCACTTTTCTGAAGGCGTTTTATTACCTCTGAGGCACGACGGATAGCCCAATGCCTTTCATTGCTGCCTTGCATATATTATTTAGTCAGGGTAAGGGCTGTAGAAAGTTGAACGCAAGTTAGTATATTGATAACCCACAACAACAAACTTTACATTTGAACAAACCCATAATGGGATGGTACTTTTGCGATTCAGTCGAGAAAGCACCCCAGATGCTAAAATAAAGTACTGGAGTACTCTCTCGACTTGCGAGTTGAGAGAGTGCCCCATATTCTAAGACCATATGGGGTACAATCTGGATTCACGAGTCGAGAAAGCACCCCGACACCTAAAACAGTCTCATATGCTAAAACAGATTACACTGGGGTACTTTCTCGACTTGTCGATCGAGAAAGTGCCTCAGATTCTAAGACCTGGAACCATCTAGGCTGAAACAGACTACACTGGGGAGTACTTTCTCGGCTCGCGAGTCAATAAAGCACCACGAGTCGAGAAAACACCTCAATGACTAAAACAAACTACATCACTGAGGGACTTTCTCGACTTCGAGAAAGCATTCTAGATGCTAAAACAGTACACCCGAGGAATAGCTCATTTCGTGAGTCAAGAAAATACACCATATGCTACACCCATGTGCTTAATAAATAGTAGTTATTTAGTACCTGATGTAGCTGGAACTTGCTGCTATGGTATTTAAGCAGTGCTTATGCTGGCCAACTCAATTAGAGGCATGTCAGCTAACAGGATCCTACACTTCCATTTCTCATATAATTCCTTTATCCTCCGTGGAACCTACTTCTCCATCTGCAGCACTTATGCGGCTCTGGGCGAATGCTGGCCATATACCGCCCAGAACCTTACGTTTTTACCCTTCATATCCTCTTCCGTGCTCCAAAAAAATAAGTCACTGGTTTCTCTATGAAATGGAATCACGTCAGCTGGCATAGAATCTGCCACAGGATGGCGAACCATCCGGTTCAGGATCTCCAACATGTGTGTATTATTGAACTCCCTGTGATTGAACAGGACGGCATCACCGGTGCATACCTTCAAGCACTTGATGTCTATCTTTATTTTGTGTCTGATCCTTAGCGGATAGTACTTAGCTAGCCATTTCATTTTCTACGTGCCCCGCTGCATCAGCTTCATGTGCTCGTTCTGGACCATATATTGGGAGTCCTCTATCTCCTCATTTTCTTTTTCTGAACCATCATCTTCAATCCCATACTCCTCACTATTCTGTCTCTGCTTAACTGCGGGCTGTCGATACGGTACCACATCTCTCGTAACCGTGGAGTTCTTTAAACTCTTCAACACATTGAATGTGAACATCTCGATATTAAAAAGTTTTTTCCGGGTCCTCGAAATCTCCATACTAAACTCCTTCAATATAAGTACGCCGTTCTTTTTTTTATTCCTTCTAGGTCCTTCCATTCCAAATTCTGGCAATTAACTAGTGCGGCCCTTTCATCTGTTCCCTTTGCTTTATTCATAGAGGCCAAGGAATAACTCATAACTGATAGAGATTTAGTGTGGTAAAACCTGCCTTTCGGCATGTCTTCAATGCACAAGGAGAGGTGCCTATCATCTGGTGCAGCTACCAACAACACGATCTTGACCTTCTTGTATACCAGAGTTTTTCTTATCCCTGTAGTAGAAAAACAAGTCCTTTTCCTTCCTCGACACCATCAACAATGCCTTAGCCTCAGTTGGAGGAAAATAGAATGCAAGTTGGTACACCCATGCACCGAGACTATCTTTGAAGAGGGCATCATAACTGCAATGGATCCAGCTGATAATGTAAACGATAAAAAGCTAGGGGATGACCACCTAGGTGTTGGTATTGGCAAGATGCTCACCCAAATTGATACCATCATGTCCCAAGGGTCCTCAAGTGATTACATTATATGCTCAGGCCTCCTTGAGTCTCAAGCCCAACTAAGATGGCCAATTAGACACATTATGGACCAGCATTACTGAAAGCTTATGTGACGATCTTAATCATATCCCCTTAACCACTGGGGCAAAACCGTCCGGACGTTTATGGATATCCACTCATACCCA